>JWHW01042886.1:0-14535 GCA_000931545.1 Papilio glaucus
TAGGCCAAAAGCCAACAATTAATCAAATTTAACGTACAAATCAGCATTGAAAGTGTACCTTAATATGGTACCCCGCATATCTTTTTCTTCAGTAATTACACATCATAATTTGATGTACAAAACGCGAAAAAAAATCACCAAAGGTAAAAATTGAAAGACCTGTTACAAGGAACATATCTTTTGCAAATATCACAACAGAGCATTTGCATACAACTGTGAGAAAATTATAAAAATGATTTTAAAGTAAGTAATTAAGAAATTAAATTTTCAGAGACAGAGAGAGAACTTTCATATTGACCTTAACACGTTCCCCGAGCACGTTGATGTCGGCCTCCACCAGCGCGTGCTTCTGCAGCAAGTCCTCGACGCCCATCAGGTGTTTGCCGTAGTCGTCTGTCAGCAAGCGCATCTTGATCTCCTCCATCGAGTCCAGGATGTACAGCATCTCCTGCAAATAATTAATTGGATAAAAATAATTGTAATTAGTTTATGGCCAAGCAATATTGGGTTTCGTCCAATTAAATCAGTACAAGATTATTGATTACTTCGAAAATCTTAATGTTAAAAACTGTAAGTTATAATGAAAACGGTTTTTCGCCCTTAGCGAATATATATTATAGTGGTATTTTCGGTACGGGTTTGTTATCGACGTCGCACCTGGAAGTTCTGTTGCAGCTGCAGCGAGAGCTCGAGACGGGCACGCCGCGCGCGCAGCAGCTCCAGCAAATACGCCCACAGCCGCAGCACGTTGTCGCGGCGCGCGCACACCCGCTCCATGTCGTGGTATCTGAACATATTTTAACATCATCTCACTCTTCTTACTTGCAATTTTACCAGAACAATGGTACACAGAAGGCTAGATAGACATCCGTAGATTTTTTGTTTGTTATAAATGTGGGTGGTAACGTCACCATGGGTCTACACTGTCGCAATATCGTGTCGCGATACAAGGTTTCTCTCTATCTTTCTTTTTGAAAAACTGAGATAACAATATGTAAATATTCTCGGCAGTGGAAACCCACGGTTAGAGAATCGAACCGAACCAGCCGCTCGAACTTGTTTATCTTTTTTCTACACATTCGTAAAAATGTCCTTAAAGTTTTCGCTTTAGATATTTATATTTAAATTACATTTGTATGTTATTCGTACCTCTCAGCTTGCAGCTCGGAGCATACGGCGACGACAGCTTGCACTCGCTCCTCGTAAGCGAAGATGTCGGTCTCGATGGCCTCGTGCTTCTTGGCCGCCGCCTCCACGGCCGCCAGGTCGAAGCCGAAATTGTCTTGACTCACCAGCCGCTGGTTCTCCGACAGCCACGTCTCGCGCATCTGCGCTTTGCGGTTGAATCTGGGGGCAACAATTCGGATAAATAATACTTTTATTGATTGTTGTTGATTTAAATTTTTATCACAGAAGGCTGGCGCCTCTCTCGCCTCACCTTTACACGGCTACGAGAACACCTAACACCGTCTTTCTTTAGTTAGCATCAGACAAGCTATGAAAACACTGCTACTCAATTTTGTAACATAATTAATTTATCTTCATTCTAACAGCTTAAACTATTTATGTTTATAGTTTGTTCCACATCACGACGGATATTTTGTAAACAAAGGTCACACCTTATACCTTAAGTTGAATGTAAAAATTAGTAAATTCCATTTTTTTTTTCAAAAAACCTTTTTCCCCACATCACCTTATAACATTAACTATTCATATTATACAGTTTCCCTTTACTACATATCACGATTTCTACAAAATTACAATATTTCCGATGAAAGTATAAAAAGTGTAATTGCCAGCGTTTATGTTAAGTAACGTTTGTTTGTTTACAAAAATTCCATCTTGATGTGGAACAAACTATAGCGAATTGTGTTGAGCAATTAACATGTGACGTAGTTACCTTGCCGCGAGCTGCTCGAGCTTCTCCTGTCGTATGAGCTCCTCGCGCAGGGCCAGCTCGCGCTCGTGCTCGGCCTTCTCGAGGCGCTCCCACGCGCGGTTGATGTCGTGGATCATACGGCCCTCGCGCGGCGCGTACGGACGCTGGTTGGCGGCGCGCATGCGCGACTGCAGCGTAAACAGAAGCACTTCTAGGTTGCCCTTCTCCACGAATCTGAAACACAACACAATATTTAAAACAGTGACCAGTATGTTATTAGTTTTTATTTAATTTATGACTCGCTTAGCCGCTTTGTGAATTTTATTTGGGTGGATTTGCCTCCTGCGATATTTCCGAACCAATACAACTTCGACAACTTCAAGAAATGAGCATATTACTTTCTTGAGTGCCAGCAACACACGAGTTCCTCTAATATTGTTTATGCAACAAGTGAAACAGATAAGGGACGTCGTATATCAAAAAGAGATTCGAAAAAAAACTTTCAAATTAATGATGATAAGAAATTCATTCAAATTTTGTCTTTTTTTTCTTTCTTTTTTGTTCTTATAAATCCCTTAAAAAGTCAATTTCCTTTTTTCCCAGGTTCTATTTTATATTATATATTCTCCAGGTTTTATTTTAATCGTCGATTCGTATTGAATCAAGAGAATAGGTTGCAATGGCAAAATTACCAAACACACTCACTCGCACTTTATAGGTTAAATAAAAGTACATTTGTTGTATCTTACTTGGGCGGTTTCTCCACTGTGCGGTAGTTGGCGAACTGAATGAGCTGTTGACGCACGCCCTCCAGTGAGTTGGCGAACGTTCTGTCGCCGAGCGCCTCGATAGTCCTCTCGATCCACTGCAGGAGATCGCTGGACAGATACAAACGAACAGATTAGAATAATTATTAAGTCAGGTAATTTAACGTAATAGTGGTACATAAATCATGACAATCACGTTCTATCTCTCCATCCTCTTCTTTCTCTGAACTACTCCCTTTCCTAGGAAAAAGCGTGAATCCCAATCGAAAGTAATGTGTATAACAGAACAACAAAAATAAAAAGAGCCTTAATGAGTGAGACTAAGCATCCGTTTCTTTCGCCGGACGTCGGACCGTGTTTTATGCACAAGTCGACGTATGTCCCCTTGGAGCGCTTGTAAACGGACGTCTACAAGCGCTCTTAGGGGACATACGTCGAATTGTGCTACTATCGTAATAGGTAGATTAACCACCTATTAAGTGAATTGTGTTTTAACGTTTTTGGCTTTGGCTGCGAGCTTTACCTGGTCAGTGATTCATATTCCATCATCATCTTCTCATTCTCCATGGCGATGCCGACCACCTTGCCAATGCGCTTGCCCTGCACCGTCTCCTGCTTCAGCTTGCTGAAGTAGTGGTAGTACGTCACCACGTATGTTATTATTGACTTCTCGTCGGGATGGTCGACTGCGATATCTGGTAAACAAGTTTTAAAAATTGTATAAATAAATAGTATGATCGTTTTTCTTGAAATATTAGGTGTGTACTAAGTTGTGTGAGACAGGTGTATTGTGATTTGAAGTACGTTAAATAGTTAACGATACCTAAATACAAGTAATTCACATGTCATCTAATCATTTCATACAATGCAACAACTATATTATGCAATTTGGTGGTGGTCTGTCTGTGTATGCAAATATGTGGCTCATCTGGAATATTTCAAAGGATCTTATTATTATGCTTCTATCATTGGAATAAACAACCTTCACTCAAAAACAAATCCTACTGATTCAACAAACTAACGATGTTTTTCGATTGTGTTTATTTCTATTTGTGTGACATATCAAATATAATAATTATTTGCGGAAAATGTTTCCGTGTCCTCGCTTGTGTTGGTTGAGCTTATGTAAATTTGTTTTATTTTTAGTTAGTGCATAATAATTACATAAGGCAGACACATGTATAATTTCCCTAGGGTATCTGCATACCGGGTATAAATATAATCTACTGACTGGTAGAGCGCAACGTAATGATCTCAAGTGTCGTATTACCTGTGTAAATCACATCGAGCGTGTGTCATTTTAAACGGATATACGAAGTACATTTGATCATGGTTTTATGTGTCACCGATAATTTAAGTTTAGTTGACGTGACACCGATAATTTAAGTTTAGTTTAGTTGAAAATGACGAAGTTCATTATGCATAAACATATTTTTTTATATGGAACAAGGTGGCAAACGAGCGAGCGGATCACCTGATGTTAACTGAGTGCTACCCTAGACATCCGCAACAAGCAAATGTGTTGCAGATGCGTTGCCTACCTTTAATGGACAGAGGAGGGCATAGACAGGAATAAGGATATTTCCTTTTCCCCGTTAACCCCCTCCCCGTCCAATCCTCTTCCCGTTACCATCCTATCCTATTGAGGAAAGGGTGGGAAGGGGAAGAGGACTGCAATTAGGCCTCCGGCACCTCACTCATCAGGCGAAACGTAGAGTATTCCTACTTCACGCCTGTTTTCTGAGAGGTCTTGGTATTTCACCGGTCCTACCGGCCCATTCGTGCAACAGATTTTGTTGTTGCGGACTCTACTACTGTTAAAGTAGTATTTGTACGAGTTTATAAGATAAAATACCTTCAGCATCCAACAGCTTGGTGAGTCCGAGCTTCTCCTCGGCGACGTTGAATGCATTGTTAAGGTTGTGCATGGGATTGTTTCTGTGCAGTTTCTCGAACTGCACGAGGTCGGGCCGGTGCTTGTGTATGATGGCGTTGAACGCCAACCCGTCGCGCCAGGACGTCGTAAAGTTGCGTACGTTCACGTTGTTATAGCCGGCCGTTTTCATCTGGCACCATAACAATAACGCGTCCTTTGCTGATTTCGTTTCTTTGTTGTCGGTCTCTTCGATTGTTATGTCTTGAATCTGTTGATGTTAGAAAATATGATTTATAAATAAATAGCATCTTTACTAGAATCCTTACCAATTCTTTTTCAGGCAACATTAGATAGATCAATAAAACCAGAGTTCCAAATCTTTTTTCCAAGCTATAGGCATTAAAATGACATCATACGGTGGAGTCTGTGGGATTCAATTGTCTCAGCATCAATCGGAGCGGCATCAATCAGGAAAAATTTAGTCCCAGCAGTGTACTTTTAGATAAAGAATCAAATAACATTTGTCCACTCACACGTTCTTGTACGACATGGATGACATCTGTCCTGTTTACGACACTAATTGTAAGGAGGTACTAGATAAATGTATATATGGTTGTTGACCTGAAACCGTAGGATAATAGTCCAAATGAGTCCGAGGTTGAGACGGGGGTTGCCGTCTACGATGTCGTGCGAGCCCATGTTTTCCAGGTGCACGCGCTGCTCCCGCAGGAACTGCAGCGCCTTGTCCACGTTCTCTAGGCAGTGGATACGCATCTTGCCTTTAGTCGGCCGCGGCTGAAACAATTTCCATTATACTTTATTATATGTTTGTTGGAGGAAAAGTAAGTTAACTATTCCACAGCGCATTTTGGGTTCTATTCCTTAACGAATAAAATTTGTGTGATTTTTTAAAGGAAAATATATATATTCAGTTATTATAATAAATTAAAGTTATAAAATTAGATATAAAGCAATTAACCTTCACTCCTATGGCCTAGAGTGGTAGACGAAAATTGAATAATATAATCTCACAAGTATCCACAATTATATTTGAACCCGTACACCGGGTATACTTGTGCATGCGTAACAACACGTAGCATGCAGTGTATGTATCGGTGGTGATCAACGTTTGTGTAACGAACAAAACTGAAGTAAAGCAAATAGGATTCTAAATTAGTATCACACTTTTCATTAATTTTATCAGTATCTTTTAATTATTGATAAAAGCTTGTTCTAAACTAGTTTAGACACAATCGCGAATGAGTTTTGTATTTTGGATTAAAGGTAAATAAATCTCGCACAGTTTCTTTTTTCTTTATAGAATTATTTTTATAAGAAACGGTAACAACAGTAATTCTATGTGATCAATTGTGTCCTTGGTCGCAATTTATCAAAATATTACAGTGTAAACTTTTTTTAATTATAAAAATACGAGGAATACACTAAAGATTGATAATTATTATATAAACAAACATGAACTTATTGTAATTTTCAGTGAACGGTAATTTATAAAAACCGAAAGAATTGACTTTTCAATAAAAACAGAAAAACGTGAGGAATAAACGATTCAAGAAATTGAAATTGTCGTTTCCCCCATGCGGTCCTTGTATGGTAACTCGAATTCGGTAGCAAAGACGCGAAGTGACCCTTTTGGGACAATTCGGGTAGACTTTTTGCTTTCATTCGTTTTCTCACGCTGCGCATTACAATGTAACATATAATGTTGCATTGTATAGAGAGAGACATTCATTTTTATTATATGTATAGATTAGGATTACAGTAATACAAAAAGGATTTATTGACGATCGTCAATTTTCGATAAATCTTTTACTTTCTAGTATCGCTTTGTGCAATATCGATTTGTTTACTTTTAATCCCCGAATCGCAAAAAAGAGGAATGATGTTGGTTTAATTTATGGTGTGTATGTCTTTGGTACCAAACGAACGGACCGATTTTCATGCGATTTTTTATTGGAAAGTTATATAATCGAGATGGTTTTCAAGTATAATTTATAAAGACTTTTTTAAAGTTCGTCACCCTATTTTCTCCTTGATGACTTTTCAATGGCTGTTAAAATAAATTTTAATTTAATTCTGCTTGTTGTCTGTGCTCCTTTATTTATGGAAGAAGGTTGCAAACGAGCAAGCGTTTCATGTGATATTATTTGACGGCTACCCATAGGCATCGGCAAAAAACTAATGTTTGTTAACAACAATTGCAAGTATGTACAAAGATGTTAATATGACTCACCAGCCTCTCTCCAGAGAGCACCTCTAGCAGTCTGATGAGCATCTTGCCGTCGCGCATGTCCACGTACAGGTCGCCGATGCGGCAGCCCACCCGCACGAGATGCGAGTTCACCCATTTCTGGAAAGTCTTCTTCTGTACGTTCTCTCGTTCGTCTGGTGAACAATGACAGGCAAATGAATATAGTTATAGTTGTGACCATTAGCACTATTCCTTATATAAACTAAAACTCCAAATAGTGCTTAAAGCCATCTAGAGTCCAGAATCTAGTCCACAATCTGGAGATCCAGAATAGATTCCCGAACGGCCGAATCCTAAGTTGATTTAAATACATCCAGAATTGGAGAGATTCAAAAAATTTTTCACAAATAATCATCTTTACCAAAGCAAGGGCTATAGGATACTGACATTTTTAATTCGATTAAAACATTGAGCGCTGTCTATTTTACTATATACCACAGTTAGAGGTATAGTACATGCAATATCAGAATTCACAACGACCAAGATAATTATTTTAAATTTTAAAATCACAAATTATTTTTGGTACGGTACAAAAACATTTCATCCTATTATGTTTGTGGTTAGCTACGATTCCAAACAAAATATTAGATTTGTAGAACTAGAAAAATAAACCCCAATAAACCACAGTTATGACATATTACAACCAATAATGTTACAAATAATAATAGCGTTTAAAATTATAATTAACCAACACTAATAATACTGGTACTTAATACTGTTGACCTGTGCTTTAAATCACCATATATACTTTGTTGGTGTCGTTTTAAAACATTAAAACCGTCTCAAACATAAATCTGATTGTCGCTAAGCTATAACAAAGTGTATAGAGAAGAAGGGAATGATAACACAATAACCGCCAGTGGGGCCGGCCTCGCAGCGGAGACCAGAGCGGCGGCTTGCTCCCGAGCCGCGCTGCCTCGCCGTCCGGCCGCGCCCGCTTCATCGTCGCGACTCCCACACCACGGTGTTGGACACGACAGTCGATACCAGTAACCCGAGATACATATCGGATTCCTGAACGCTTCCAAGCGGAAAGCAATGTTATGCCAGTCTAAGCGATGCCTGCTGAGAGCCCTTCACTTAACATTCGCAATAATAAAAAAAAAACATTACCTTTAACAACGCTAAAACTTGCTTTAACCAAAATATCCGACACTTACAAGAATACGCCATTGAATTTGTAACCCCAAATAGACAAGGAAAACACTCGGAACGAAGCACATGATTTTCCTCACTAGATCACATAGAAACAACGTACACCGCAAACAAATACGAGAGATGGCACAAACCTCTCAACTCCGACACCACTTTATCATAGTAGACCTCTAGGCCCGGCACTTCTATATCGACACCCCTCTTTATAAGGTCGTAACACTCCGTCGATGTCATATCACCAGCGCTGCGAGACTGACGCTCGACTACGAGGCGAAAGAACGGGAATAATTAGAGCGACTAAATTCAACTGCCCGCTGGACGAGGATATTCGATACGTGCGCTCCAGTTGTCGACAACTTTAGGACCAGTTCGATTGAACCGTAAACCTATCGAGGAATCGATACTTATAATAATATTGTGTAAATATGAAATATAATTCAATAAAAACGTCAAAATATACGTCAAAATTGTTCTTGACATATCAATGACAGTTAAGGCGAAGATGTGTGGCGCGGGGCACGCGAGAGAATGCCCGTACTATCTGATAAGTGGCACAGATAAAACATTTCGGCGTCCGATAAATAGATAAACGATCAGAACTACGCCAAGTTGTAGTAAAATAAATTGTTTGTAACCACTGCTTTTTGATGGGAAAACGGAAATTATGGTTGCGAATGCAGATAACGACTGAGGTATATTACAGATTCACGCAATTATTAATAAGCATTGTTATTATAACAGAAATGTAATGTAATAAATAACATCAACTAATTAAAATACCACAAAGTATAAAGGTCAAGTTCCTGTATAATTCGCTGTTAATTTTATTGTTTCTCATACCCTCTGCTGGACATAGGCCTTCCCCAATTTACAGTCTTCCGCTTTCTACACCCAGCGACTTCCTGCCGTCCTCACTCGGGCCTTTGTCCAGCATTGAACTGCCATACACCGATGATGATATCTTACTGATAGCATACATTGTTTAGACGAATTTTCAGATAGTTTCCAACACAATGTAAAACACCTCCATAGACTATCATTGTGACAATCGAAGACCTCCATACCATGGACGTCCTTACCACGTTGACTTTTTATGTTTACTTAGCTCGCAGTTCGTCTTTCTGTTGCGATCCATTACGACTTTATGAGCCGTTTCACAAACTAATGGGTCGATTCTATAATTTGTTTATGCCTTATAAATTTAATACGCTTGATTATTGAAAAATATTAAATGGATTCTAAGGCTTTTAAGTAAACGTAGCGTCAAATGTGACATTATGTAACGACCGAATATCTAGTCAAGTTTTTAAGGATGACGTTCCACTAATAATTATATAAAACGTAAAAGCTATAAATGTATATTTCTCTTTGTTTGTACCTGAAATCGTTACTTTATGTAAATATCGGGTTGAATTTCAACATCGTTGCTGAATTTCAACGCTGTTTTACATATATAGCATTGCAATATTAGAATAATTGTTACTATTCGACAATACAAAGTTTACAAATAACAGAAAAATCTCTCCGCTTTATAATATTGGCACGGTTTGAAAAAGCTATCTTGCTCAAAGTTGAGCACCACTGAAAACGAAATGTGATTTCTCATTCGGAATCGAAGAACTGTATTTCTCTGGTTCATTAGGATGTAATCGCTTTGCTCGAGCGGAAGGTTCACGGTCGATCATGCCGAAAAAACTTAATACATTCGAATAGCTACCGTCCCTGTGACCACAGCCTTCATTGAGAACTGTACTGTGTCCTGTTTAATATAACGTTTTCATTGCTTTGTCACTGGAATTGATAGTATCGATTTACAAAATATAAGGCTGCGACTGACATATTTTACTAAATATTTAGCTAAGCCATATTTAGTACTTTAGTGCGACGTGCACGTTTTTTAACTTAACCTGGATACATCCTAGTATTTCTCTGCTTTATATAGAGTTAATAAGGTCTTAATCAGGACAGGGCGTTAACCTATGATGTAAGACATGAAATTTTTAATTATGTGAGATGAGGGCATTGTGCTACAGCATCTATTGTGTGCACGCCGGCCTCGAGTAAGTAAATAAAGCATCGTCGCAGAGTCTCGCCAGACAAGTACATATGCTACAATAAAAAGGGTTCTCTCAAAGGATCTGCATTCCCATTTGTTAGATGCATGCTAACATGCACGTATTACGTTTATGTTGATGGTCGATTTCCATTAATGTACTTTTACTCACATCACATCACAAAATGAGTCTCCACACCAACTATTTTCCGGTGACTATTAACGACGGGCTATGTAAGAACTTACAAGTTCGTGCGTGACAGCTCTTCTTGATTGGCGAACGGCCTGTAAGGTCAGATTTGATGGGGTAGCAATAAATTATGTTAGTAACCTGCTAGCGCTTTGATGCGCGATCGTTCGTAGAGCCTCGATGATGAGTTGCCGCCGTCGTACTCGAACTCGTCGATGATCTCCTGGCCATGGCCGATGGACGGGTCCCAGCGGGACACCGAGATGTCGGTCGTCATCGCGACCTACTGCCGCCGCACCGCACCGCGCCGCGCCACGCTCTACAATCTGTAGACAAACAAACAATACATTAGCAACTATAACTGCAACACGTGTAAATAAAAAAAAGATAGTTTATCACGGTTACACATTCGTATAAAATATGTTACTAAAGGGATGTTGTGGATACATTTTTCAGAAAATATTTGTTGCAAACATAACGTGAGCGATTGTTTTACTTAACACACAACATAATGTTTGTAAATTTACAAAACCGTTTTAAATTTACAATCATGATTTCCTGAATAAAACTAATTCTAGTAGATATCGTAAATTTGTTATTCCCTCTTCATTCATCCTTTCAACATGCCCGAACCACCGAAGCATAACTTTCTCAATTCTAGTCACAACATCCATTTTTAATTTATATTGCAAAAGTGAGTGGCAGCGTTGCCAGAGTACAACTTATATCGATACAAGGAGAACTTATATCGATCAGATTAGTGAAATACTAAACAAGCGCGATATAAGGGGTACCCGTAACCGACGAGCATGTATGCGTAGATGTATGGATGTAAAAGAAGCGAGAGAGGTGTGCCAGGATCGCGCCAAATGGAAATCCATAAACTCTGCCTACCCCTCTGGATTATGAGCGCATATTTATTTATTTATATCATATAAAAACACGACAATTTCGCTACAAAAGGCAAGTTGCATATTTAAAGTTAATTTTATTTTATCATTTCCTCAAGTTAAGTAACTAGAAGGTGATTAACAATCATTCATATCGTGTATCACACTATATACAAGGCTAGAAAAGATGATTTATCGAAGCTTTGCTTAAGCTCGAAGTAATTACGAATTGCGGCTAATGTTTACAACAACTTCTATAGCGATTTTTCTTTTTAGAAACCAATTGTCTAAATCAAATTTAACATACTTTGAAATCGAACTCGGACGACGAATAGAAAAGTGATCAAACAAAGTAACCAAAGAAACAAAATAACTATGATAATAAATATCTGAGCTTTTAAATATTCCATTTTTCAATCCACTAACAAACTAAAAAATAATCACAATCTTAAGAAATAAGGCAACAGTGAAGGAATGGTGGTATTAATCGATACGAACCACTCAAGACTTATTACACGATAAGAAAAACACTTGAAACAGTGACAGAGCAGCGGTACTTTCTGTATTAATTCTTCTTTTTAATGGCATCCTATTTGAAATCAGAAAGGTTTCTGTGTACATAATATGTTCCTTTGTTTTAATTTATATGCATTATACCGTGGTGACTTCAATTCCAGTCAAACTGAATAATTCGGTTTTGTGGACCGATTTACATTGATAAATAAATAAAAAATTTAAAAAATCCGTTTAGCAGGGAAGTAACACAAACACATAATAAAGATATTATTTATACTAATTCAATATTAAAGCTGGTTCAGGCCCTTATGTCCTTAATTCAAAGGAACTTGCATTACAAGTTGCAAATTCCTTTTGGTACGACCTTCACCCACACAAATGCTAGATACGAAACTAGTACTCTTTTGACTATTACATAGCTCTAAATATATCCTAAGAATTTGTTACAATGAAAGAGCAATAATTGTCTTTAAAAACACTAGACCTATATTCAAAAACGATAAGATAAACAATAGCACCGGTCACCTCTTTACACGTCAAGTTATAATCACTGAATATGGTGAATTGACCCAAAACAAATTCACCTTGAAGTCGACGCTGGATAAACAATTTAACCGGTTAACAAAATATTACACAAATGTCTCGTATTAACACAGCACTGCCCGCAGCCCGCAACACCTCACAGCGCACCAAAATGTAACATGCACTTTACATACTATCGTTATTTAACATGACGTCATACTTGATAAGATTAGATATATTAGTACATTTTGTTAATATCACTCATATACTGTTTATTGTTCTTACAAAATGTATAATGCGCTTACAGCACGTTTGTATAGGTAGGTTAGGCAATCGATTTCTTTTACCTTCTGAGAAAACAAAAGTTACGCAAGACACGACAGTCCGAACACTCACAAATGACTAATAAGCCATAAGGATGTGCTTCAACAACTTTATCTGACGGTTTGTTCTTATCTGGTGTAATTAAGTCGCCACAGCTATTCTAAAGTACATAAAAAGTAGACAAGAAATGATTTGGACACATAAATATATCCTGCCGTCGTCGTTGTGGTTTAAGTTGTCACTAAAAGTATTATACAAATTCGTGAAAAAAAAATCTTGCGGTACAAGAGGGTTGGGGTAATCCGCTACCAAATAGTAAAAATAAAGATATTCTATAAGAGTTCCAATATATACACAGATCCTGGACAATGCGACTACTACTAAGACTAAGTTGTTGGACTCCGACTATTTTTCACACTTCTATACACGTACTTTCCTCACTTAACTCTTTTATTCCGATAGTGTCAACGGTCTTCGATAATTCGTCGTTCCATCTGGCCAGACGGTACCCTTCATGCACGTACCACACTGCAACTCCAACCAAAAGATAGTCTCTCAACTGAGTTGAAATTACTTAAATTTTATCAACACAGACACGCTTATTCGATAATTTAACAACACTTTCGAACTGACCGGGAAGCACTTCGAGCAACAACTCCGACCCGCTAACTTAGTGCGGTAGTGAAATCAATTAGACTAAACACAATAATAGCGACAGAGCCTTGCTAAGCAACTCATAAATAGTCTACGGACGTATTAGCACCGCTACGTGCAAACAATACGATTGTTGCTATGAATTGTGATGCCTCGCACACCGTGCTACTGTTCCGTGACTCACAAAACGCAATTCATGATACAACTTCAATGCTGAATTGTAAGAGAGAATAAAACAATGTGGTCACCGCTCCTCTGTCTTTTGCTGCGAGGATAGACGGCATTAAAATGACGTCTTAACATCAAACTATTCAACTGGACTTACCTAAGGAATTGATGCAAGTATATACAATACTGCCGAGTACCAAGTACACACAATAGTTGTTTGTATTAAAGGCTATCGTAAAGGGCATGGGAAAGAATAAAAAATCGCACATCATAAAGGTACAATATACTCGTCTATTGTACTCAAACAAGTCGTAGGTACATTTCTACAAGGAACCACATAGCCGATTGTGCAACTGGTCGATTTTTTTCTCGTTTCAAAATGTATTGTATTTAAACTTTTTTCCTGTTTTATTGCAAAGAACATATAGAAAATAGAAAAGGCGAGAATAAATGACACACGGTAAGCAAAATATATTTTAGAAGAGAGGCAGATCGCACTAAAGGTCAATAATATGAATCTAGCAATGAAGCGCCATAGCGTAATATGCTAGAGGTAAGCAGATATAAATAGTAACAGCAATAATTGACTGTCGCCGGCCGGCAACGTAAGACCTTGTCCACAATGTTTACTCGCGAGAAGGCCGATGGTGACCACACAATTAATATTAATCCCACAGCATAAAATGCACTATATTTGCAGGAAAAGGTAGAAGTTAAGCGAAGCTGGAATTTTATTTCAGGCCTTTTACGCGAATTTCGATCTCAAATTATATTCGACCCGAAGCGTTCGATAAGTGCCGAGATATCCTCTAGTTCCAACATTTACCGCAGTGTCTTAAGACCAAAGTCTTTGACCAGTTCGTTCCGGTTTTGAGACGTGCTCCTCACTGCGAGTACCTTTAGACGGCGCAAGGTTACTCAAAGGGCAGTGGAGAGGGAGGGGCAGTCGGAGTCTGCGAGATCGCATCAGAAATCATATGATCGGCAGTAGAACTAAATTGCCGACATAGCCACGGCACCGAATTGAGAAACTTAAGAAAGCCGAACATTTTTCGCAGAACCAGAAGAGGCCTCTCCAGCAGTGGACAAACATCAGTCGAAATGAGCGGTGATGATTATCAATTGAACAAATAAAATTAAAAAAAAAAAACAAAGACATCTTCGACTCCAAACTGTAATTGTTAGTAGCTTTATTTTTTGACCTCACGATGTATAACATCGATATGGCCTACCCCGTTTGCAATAAGATCCGTGAAGCATATTGAGTGCATC
>JWHW01042886.1:23379-40634 GCA_000931545.1 Papilio glaucus
CGAGCCACAACATGCGTGAGCTAGACGCCTATAAACTATTTCCCGTCTCACTCAGTCATCAGGTCATTACCTAATGTGTTTTGCATGGCAGGAGGGGGTAAGGGTAAGTCTCTGTTAAATTCTAATCCTTACATGCAAGAATGTGATTATTTTCACCCTGGATATTAATGGAAATAGTTCCAACGAATATAAACAGAAAATATTCTTTAACATTATAAGTTTGTAAGTGTAAACACTTCGTCTTAAATTTGAATTTTTACGGCAAAATCGTATGAGTATTTCACGAAATAGTACCTGAATTAGGAAACAAAATAACAAAGTTACTAGGAACTTTCTTTACTTTCTATCCCGAGGTATTTAGCGTGTTCATTGTCTTACTAGTGAAGCCATAATTTACTGTACAATACTTCCGGATAAGAACATTAATACATAACGATCCAATTCCATTTTCAAAACATTCGAATCAGCCAGTCCACCAACTTTAGAACATGTTACAAAAATAAATGTGACACTACTGTGGTTTCATTACGTAGAATTCATACGAAATCGTATACCGTACAACCAGGTGCACCCCAGTCATGATCGAGTAATCCCCCCTGTCTCGCCGTCCCCTTTCCTTCGTAATTCCACGTGTTATAAATAATATATACAAGCGTATATACACACACGCACACAAAACAAAACGGTACACCGACACGACGCGTGTCCGGTTAACGCAAGTTCAAAGGGGACATTTCGGTAAACAATGGCTCGTTGCATTTCGCTTGCGTCGCTTACTAGGAATCGGTTAATTGCACATACAGGTGTAGTTTAAATATTTAAAAAATAAAGAGTATTTAAGTTCATATTACACTAAATGTCTGGTTGAATATTTCTGGATTTTCTATTTTGTTCCTACTCGTCTTGTATTTAAATCAAATCATTTAGTATGTCTAGCAGCAGAAGAATGTTAATCTAAACTGTACAAAGCTTTCCTTTCTTATTAAGACTATGACATTTTTGACCTCCTCCGTCTGTCAGCCTGGTTATAGGTTATAGTATTCTATACCTTGATTGTATGTAGTTGAAGTACATGTTATAATAATTTAAAAAACCGTTAATTTCATCACTCTTTTATACGGTCCGAATTTTACTTAACAGAGGAGGAAAACATAATACAAAGCGGTATCAGTTTTACAATTTTACACCAAGATTATAAGTACCAATTGAAACAAGGTACATTGTTAATTTAACTACAGCTTGTCTTAGGATTTTTACACGATAATAGTGTAACAGAATATTTTGATCTCCCGACTATACCATGATTGTGACGCTTAATTCGATAATAATTATATATCGTTCTGAAGTAAACGGATGAGTCAACAAAGAATAAGATGATATCATCGTAATAAACGTGTCCGTTTAACTTGGACCTCAGTGCGCGGTAGCCTTGCGACGAACAGAGCAGCGCTACGTCCCGTCCCTGTGCGTATTAACAGGATTTCCACCCACACAGGAGGCCGCTAGGGTTGCACGTGCCCTACATTTAGGCATTTATTAAGCACTACAATCACACGCCATGTTATTTATTTTGTTCGTACTCCCGCATTACAGTACTAATACTGAACGCCAGAATCAGACTTCGATTCTTATGAACTAAACTAAAATATTTTTATGTAATTTTATCTGATAATTCACAATCCTAGGTTAATTTAACACTTCGTGTTAGCGATTGCCTTTTCTCAGACATTTGATACATCAAAGGAACTCACAATTTTCTTAATAAGCTCAAAAATGTATTATGTTAATCTTATTAGATTTAAGTACGTATATTTTTTATCCATTGTCATGTAGGACTAACATATGAGGGTTGTACATTAAAGAAATTCACCTGGTCAGCCCCCACAGAAGCCATTAAGGAAGTCGCACTTGAGCGTCAGCCCTATTCCGATACCCATGTGCCGGACGGCGATCGGACGCGTCTATAATTGCCAGGAAATTTATTTCGGTTGATGATTTTCACGAATGTATAAGCGATGTTATTTTTAGTGAGCGTTCGTACATTGTACTCGGCGCTGGGAATTCAAGAAACGAGGCCGTCGAATCCCCGTCACTGTGTTTATATCGGCGCTAATGGTACATACGTGACGTCACGTTGAACGATAGAGAACAGTCTAAATTAAAGAGGACTCGATTGAGACTAATAAAGATGACATAATATTTTGCTGGAGATAATATTTTATTGGCAACCATAAGAATTATAAATAAACAATGACACAGTTACTCATACTTAAGGAAGTATTTTACCGTATATTTTTTTTAACAATCGAACCAGGTCTGGTTACGTTTTAATAAACAGCAATAATTATAAAATTGAATGAATAATTAATTAAATTATTCATAAGTAAAGTATGAGTTACTTAAATACATATCAAATTTTATACGTGCTAATATCATTGCCTAAAAATAGCTACGAAAAACTAGCTACTTGCTGGTATTGCAGCCGAGGCTACTAATTAGCTTGCCTATGAGAAACTTATCATTCGTAAGTTAACAACTTAAATAATAACATAGTGTGCTTACACTAAAGTTAAATCATTTTACACGATAGAAAGGATCGCACCAAATGGAATTCCATAATCACAGCCTACCCCTCTGGTTTACGGGTGTTAACGCATATCATTATAGAAAGCATATAAAGACTTAATAATAATTTAGCGTCAAGATTCAATTGTAATTAACTATAGTAATCTTTTAGACTATAACTAAATTTATTATTAACAAATTATTGATTAGGTGATCCTTGATATTAATACAATTTGGTCTGTTTTCTGTTAAAGAGATGACCTTGGCACATAGTTAAGTATATCGTTTACCATCCCACGTAAAGCCCGTACGTTACGTCACTTTACGATACAAATACCAGTATTCCGGATCTTAATTTTTATTTTATAAAAAGTAATGAAAAATAATAGAAAAATTAACCGAACGCTATATTACAAAAACACAATAGTGATATAATAAAATTTAAGACCAACAACAGGTCAGATTAAGGGCATTTCCGTTTCTATGGTCACGCATCAAATTATTCAATAAATGTCAGTTTATACGAATAGTGAGTGATTAGCCTCGGATTGTGACGGCCAGGGATTGTGTCAGGCAGATGAGACAAGTGAATGGGCGGCGTACGTGGGCGTCGCCACTGAACTCTGTAGAGGATGTCGACAATTCGTTGCCAACCTGTGTGTACTATGTGGACTGCGCGTGTATACTGGCGCCAAAAAAACAGGTCAAATTTAAAAAAAAAATGTACAAACTAAGACGCACTCTTCACACAAACATAAGACAAGAAATTAGACATAAGACAAGTACTTCCCTTCTCTTTTTATAAGATTTGTCTACTTCTGCCACTAAAATTGACAACATGCAGGTGGTTCTATTATTTTCGATGTTTCTTTTTTTATTACCTATAAAATTTACACACTTAACCTTATACCTCTAATGGTATAGATAGTGATAGGAATTGGTGATGTTTTAAAACGTCGAACGTCGGGAAACAAGACCTGAGGCGTGCAATTCCTTTAACCGCCGGGATACGGGCTACCTCCTACTAGTAATATACTAAGTAGTTAGATATACCGTAAACAATTGCAAATGCAATGACGCAAGCAGACCGTACACGGCGCGCGTGCCGATGTTTTAATATTCCAAATAGGCTCCTGTACCGCTGCGCAGCGCTCAATGACTTGTTGTTACCAGACTCGTGACGCCCTTGAACGATTGATGAGAGTACTTTAATGACTATTGGCAGAATAAAGTTAAAACTTCTTCAGACGGGTCAGATGATATTTGATAGGGGAAAATCTTATAGGTTCGCGTGAACAACATGCGTCAGCAACATGCTTATTTGAACTTCTTGCATTCTACTTTGAATTTTATTTTTTACCTCATTTTTATATTAAAGTGACATTGAAATGATGTATTAAGTAGCTAGACTAAATTATTTTCTAGTCGATATTCAACTGCAGAAAAGTTTGTATGGCTAAGTATGTAGCACGCTTTCTGTAAATCTTTACTTTTTTTTAATGGAAGAAGGTGACAAACGAACAAGCGGATCACCTGATGTTAAGTGAGCGCTATCCATAGACATCCGCAACTTGTCCGCAACAAGCAAATGTGCCTACCTTTAATGGACAAAGGAGCGCATAGTCAGGAAAAAGGATATTTCCCTTTCCCCGTTAACACACTTCCCGTCTAATCTTCCCGTTCTCCTACAATACAATCCTTATGAAGGGTGGGAAGGGGAAGAGGACTGAAATTAGGCCTCACTTACCAGATGAAACGCCACTTCTACTTCAAGCCATTCGTGCAGCAGATGTTGTTGTTGCGGGCTCTACCTCTGTTAAGTTTCTTTAGTTCAGTTAGAGGTTGTATCAATGAATTTCCGTTTGTCGAACTCGTCAACTGTAATCCCTAGTTAAAGTATGAACTCGGTGTATTACTCTAAGTTCAACGACAGTCACATGGTGCTTACTACCTATGTCACACAAAATTTTTGATTTAAAGGCGTGTTAGCTTTTATATTTTGAAGCACTTAACGTGTGTGTTACTGATACATTTGACACAAGGCCACAATATAGAGCACCATGGATCTGACTGGGTGCGGGCGTCCGAGTCCGTTCGGCATTGCGGCTAATAATCGTGCGATTATAATCTGTGTGGGCATGACATAAGCGATGACGTCACCGGGCGGCGGCAGCGAAGGCCGACGTCGGCCGTCAGACCCGTTTTATCTGCAGCACACTATACGACTGTTTGCAGTGAGATTGTATAAAGTTTAACATTGTTGATAGCTCTAGAATGGGTGTAAACATTTTCGAATAATAAATATACACGACTTGAAGATAACATTTGAACATAAATAATTTATAAACAATATCCAAAATTTATATAGAAATAGTATTTTTTGGTTCCCAATTTTGAACAAAGGCTCTGGTTTACTCTAATTCACAAGTACAATGATGGCAGCAAAAGTATATTAACTATTACTATTATTTCTCACGATTAGAGGCGAAAGTACACCTACGGTACTGTATACAATGAAATGTAACTTAGTGAATCAAGACAAAAGCGTACATTGCATCGGGTCTCGACCACACCCTTTAAAGCCGCGTAGCAATGACGTGATCCGTTTATTTAGGTCAATACAACCGACGACCATAAAAATTATAAAACGACTGCTTCGAGCGCTCGCAGGCCACATCGCTCCGTATTGTTCTAACTAATGGCTTCCTTAATCGCAAACGCAAACAACAAAATTAAGCCAGTACAAGGGGCACATTGATAATGTTCTGGACGAATGACTAAGAGACCTTTCTTACACTTCCCAGAACAGAATATATTTTCGAGTGTATTACATTCTAAGAAGGGGACAATATTAAAAACAATTCTGATATCCCTTCGTATCAAACAACAAGAAATAAGAACCTATAACCGAAAATTTCGCAAACCACGGCCTAAGCTAAAAGGGGTAGTGAAGTTACCATTTTATTTTAAACAAATCTGGTAAAAAGGTAATCTCGGGAGGCTTTCTCTAGGAGAGGAGGAGGATCGAGGTAGACAGTATAATGTATCTGCTATAACGGTGCCCTAAAAGCACATACCAGATAGGAAACTAAATCAGTAAGTATACGGAAAATGGAAACTTTAGTACTTAAAAAGTTAATTCATTTTAGTATTCCAGTATTTAGTCGCCACTGAACGACAAAGTGAAGGATTCACTTTGTCGTTCGTTTTTGTTATGGACCGGTAGGTACAGATTGTCCAGAAAGCAGCATAAAGACCGCTCTTTGTATACAGTTTCAATAAAGGAATTTAAATTTTGACTGGAATAATCCAAGCTATCTTGCTAGGGTATCATAGCTTCATAGAAAAGAAAAGAAAATATTCGAGCATTGTGTTGACGGTAGTCTCGCACAATGCACATTGAATAATTCAAAAGTAATATCTCGGTAGAGCCGCAGCCGAGCCGTACTCCGGCGTACTTTCAATAATAACCATAACTTGTACCGCAAGCGGAGAAAGTCGCCGGCTGCATACTTTGCTTATACATAGTATGTTGCCATTATTTACCAAATATAAACATAAAGATACGTAAAGCACATAATGATTCAAGAAATATTTTCAATACTGAGTATATAAATAGTTCATTGAGTATATAATAGTACATTTTAAATATAAATAGTTCTTGAACTTCATAAATTTTATGAGATAACTATTGCGTAGTAGTAGCAACGAAAAAGGCACGACGGACCATCATTCTGTTCTATTGGCATATACAATCAATAAATTGGGTAACTTCAATGTTCTTGTCTTTGCGAAATCTAAAAGCTTTTCTCTTGAGAGACCTCCATTATCTGGAAGGAAATACTGCTGACGATATTTGATATTATATCCAGTAAGGTTTTAAAAAGTTGAAAATAAGTCAACTGGCAATAGCGAGTGACTCAGAACGTTTTAATGTATTCAAACTTATTCTCGCTTTTATTACAAAACCAAATAATAATTTACATTTAATTTATTATGAAAACATGGAAAACTTGTTATATAATTTAGTGGAAAAATTGTTATATAGTTTAGGCTTGCTAACTTTAATGTGTTTAAAGTTTGATTTGAATTTGATTTAGCCTTTATGTAACTTTTATTTTATTATTATTAAATTTGTTTTATAAGATCGAACCTATATTTTTTGCTCGGCATACTAAAGCGGATAAGATAAAGAATACTGTTTTGGTATAAAGTTCTCTGTCAGCGTTTAGATTATTGTTTATTTAAACTTTTTAAAAATAATAATATGAACGGAGAGACAAAATAAAGTCTTCAAACATATACATTGCTTATCTCTTAGCTTAAATAAACGATATCCGAGGCAACCCTGACCTCGTTGCCAAGAACAGATGACCTGAAGCGCACTCCAAACATTTGTTCAGCATAAAACCAGACAATACGACATAAAAGTTGAAGGTTGTATGCTGAGGGTTGTCACTTTGACATAAAATGCAATACATAGTATTGTTTCACCCATCAATTTATCTAAAACATAAGAATATGTACATTACTTATAAAAAGTTAGTTAGTGAAAATATAATTTATGTATTAACTTAAAACGTATTTTTAATTGATGTCATCTATTTCATTATTTAATAAATTAAAATGAATTGAGACAAATGTATTCAATTTGCCAATTCAAATACAAACGAATCAGTAATGAAACATACAATTAATTCCTAATTAATACTAAGTTTGTTGGAACGAAACTACTTAAAATAATTTATATAATAGATATAATTTTTTGTACTTGCCAGTGATTTTCCTTTTGCCAGAGTTGTATCAATCAACATAGTGAAAACACATGTAATAAAATAATACAAAAGTTTAATGACGGAGTTCATTCATAGAATGTAGCGTAGTGAGTAATAGTGGAGGGCCCAGCGGAGTGCGTTAGTTAGAGGCTGCAAATTGCTGCCCAGCCACCGGCAAATTGCCGCCGTGATTCAATACGCCGTGCAACTGATTACATACATTTACCCCATCCATACTCGAGCGAAACGAATATACATACATATGTTAATATGTATATAATGCGTCTTTGTCTATATTCATTACAATAACAATTGAAAGGATCATATTGACAACTTTAACATCAGCCTCATTTAAATACTTTTGCTGCCTGTCTTGATGACTATTTTAATTAAATAAGTAAATATGCTGGATAGCGGCGGCAATAATACCCCATCTCAAACCATCATCAAAAAGAGAGTCTCGTATGAGGCGACTTTTTTATGGGAGAAGGTGGCAAACGAGCAAGTGGTTCACTTTATGTTAATTGATCGCTACCCGTAGGCATCTGCAACAAGCTAATTACTTTCAGATTCTTACGTACTTTTAATGGACATACGAGGTGATAGACAGAAGAAAGGATATTTCCTTTTCCTATTCATTCACTTTCCGTCCAATCCGCTTCCCCTTCCCATCCTATCCTTGTTAGGAAAGGGTGGGAAGGGGAAGAGGGCTGAAATTAGGCCTCCGGCGCCTCACTCATCAGACGAGACGCAGAGCCACACTTACACTTGTTTTCTAGAGTTCGTGGTATTTCCCCGGTCGAGCCAGCTCTACCGTGCAACAGATTTTGTTGAATCGGGCTCTACCATTGTTAGAATGGAAGGGACCCATACCATCTTTGGGGCCCGGGACGACTGATGGCAGGATAACCATCAACAAACTGGCTGTCTAAGTGAAATTTCAATCAGCAAGGGGCAGCGTGACTAAAGCTAAACAGCTTACTGCGCTTACCTGCTTACCCAACGTTGTGAGATAAACCACCATAATTTATGGGGTCCAACAGTGGACGCGAATAAGCTGATTATGATGAATTGAATTGAAAAATCTGTTAAAGTCTCTGGATGAATGATGTAAGCGAATGTTTATAAATCTCTATTGCATTATAACTGAATCGCAGTAAAACTACAACAACCGACTTAGATTATCGAAAATCTTATAACAACTTCGAAATTAAATTGAAATGAGACCAATCTCGGAACAAAAACTATCGTGCTATAGAAAGAATTGATAAAAATTAATGTCGAAATTCTACGGTGACAAGCATTTAAAAAAACAAGCGATTTCAGAACCCTACCCGTTATTTTATTCGGTTAATAAATTAAGCGCGTTATAATCTGAACGCTAAGCCTAATAAAAAAGAACTCAGATGGTAATTCAAAGATCTTTTCTGAGAAGTATTCAAAACAAAGAGGCATTCATCGTCTTCGTGGATTATGATCCGACAAAAAATGAAATATAGTTCAAAGGTCAACGCACTTTCACAATAGCTCTGTAATACACAAATAATTTTAATGCTATACAAATGGGTCTATTAAATAGTACATCACATAATAAAATTACTTACAATCGAATTTAAACTTTAGACCATATAAATAAGCTGCAACAATGCTTACAAATACGACAATGAGACATGTGGCCGACACACACGATACTCTGCAGTTTATAGATACCAGATGGAATATATAACGTAAGTAGATTTAAATGTGTTATTAATGTACGTTATAAAACGAATATTTAGATTTACGATAAGAAAGTGAAGAGAAATGACTATCTAAATGTTAATAAAACCTAAATGCATGCCTTGTAACAAAATATCTTATTTTATCTTCAGATTTGTATCCTGGTAAGTCCCGAGGAGGGTGGCGTCAGGGACGCGGCAGGCCTTAAAACTGCCAAAACCTATACAGTATGTATAGGTTTAAGCGAGCGAGTATTATGTTGCGAGTATGTAAAAGGGCAGGGAGATGATGAGGACAATTTGTTTTCGAGTATGTACTAAAATTGTGACCAGAACCACCCGTGGTTGAGCAGCAGCGCCCTCCCAGTACTGCACAACCAAAACCAAAACACCAACCAGCCTACCAAAATTCAGAGATTTTGGAATGGAAATAAAAACCTTGCCATTTAGTGATCATAAAACTTTTATAATAATTAAAATTAAGGTAGCGCAATGCTTTCGAAAAATGTTATCTCGAACGCCACCCACACGCTAAAAGACTAAACCAATTTATAAAAATTATGAAAACAATGTTTGTAAGATCTAATCATTTACGTTCGCTGTCAGCCTTTGAAGTAAGAAGACGCCTCTTCAGTTCCGGTTTGCAATATGGCAGTCTGCCAAAAGCACTTAGATTATAAAAGTTTTTAAGAATAACTAACAGGCCGGAAGCAGTAGCCTAAACTTCCGCTGTTACATCAGTAGATTAAAAACTTGTTTCAAAAACTCCCATAAGAAATAAAATGAATAAAAAATACTAATGTCAAATACACATGACAAGATGAACGACAGTTTCTAATTCAACATAAATTGTATATTGTAGAAGAATCAAGTACTTTGTACAACAATATAGGCAAGTCAGGACATTAATGAACAGCCATACGCGCATGCGTCTCAACAAACGAAGTAACCGCGGCGACGGTTAAGCATTCTGGAACCGGTTCCTTTGTAAGAATAATAAAAGCAAGTGTACGAGCAAATAATCATCCTTATCTAAATTAAAAGTGTAAATATAATTAGTCAATGTTTGAGAAATGATAAATTACTTGTAGCACTATACTGTGATTTTGTTTAAACCTTAAATATGAGTTTGATATTTATAAATAATTTGCGTGTTTTATTTCACCGGTTCAACATGTTTCAACACTATTTCTAATCCAACATTAAGTAATACAATTAATAATAATAAGATAAATTATCTATTTATTGCAAAATAAAACACACAATTGCGTGTTTTATATTTCTATCGTTATAAAAGTTTCTGTAAAGTCATAATTATCCTAACAGGACAATTTCCTTTTGCAAAGTTATACAATTACAAACGTAAAACAGATTTCGATGTATATTTCATAAACATCCAGTAAACTAAAGTATTCCAATATATTACAAGTACCCGTTTAAATTAAAACGCGATTGCAGACGTCTTTACTTTCAGCGGAGTGCCAATACGCCAATACAATATGATTGTAACCATTTTTTACAAGCTTTTATTAGTGTGTACATATGAATGTATGTAACGAAATCTTTGAACGTGATTTAAGCGTTGTACAAGTCAAGGACCGATGTTAGAATTACTTCCTCATGACATCGATGGCGTGAGATGATGATGACATATTATGTACTGATACACTCGTAATCCATAACAGTTAACCAATCCATACCACTCGACCTTAGAGTCAAGAAATGTTACACTAACAGTAAATATTGATTTTCCTTTTCTATGTCCATACGCACTTTCCATTACATAATAAAATGTGTGCATGTAGATCTGTTTGCGGTGTGGCGACTGTTACGTGAGGCGGCGAGTGCAAGACGTGAACTGGATTGGAGGTCGTCGACCCGATACACCAGGATTCAGGACCCCACCGGCGGAATATTGAGCGCGCGATGTAATACAAACTTTGTACTGTATTGTAATGTAAAAAAAAACTGAATTATGTACAGTAAACATTCGATTGTAAATTATTGATGATTACAGAATATTTTCGCTACCGAGACAGACAGAAATAAAATTTTAGTTTCAATTTCGATAAAAATTACAATCAAAACGAAACTAACAAATGTTTAATAGAAGAGAAATGTTAATTGACAAGTGTACATTTGATACAAGAAATGTTAGCAAAAATTTAATTGTAATAACTTTACAAGTGGCAAATTAACCTGATCAATAAGTTAAATTAACGATATTGTATACAAAATTAGGAAAAGCATTCGAGACGTGCGTTAAGAACATCGCTTGCTGATGTAAGAATACATTGTTCAAGGTATTAGAACCAAACTTTTATATCAGGATATAAATGTAATGTAACGTACAATGTTGCAAAACTAAGAATATTCGTTCACACAAACAAATTCGTTTCACACAAAGATGACCACAATATGATGCAATGTATGCACAGGAAATTATCACTGCAAAATAAAGTAATGATTTATTTATATACAAGAAAATTCTCGAAAACTGATCAACCGGGACCTGCTTGGTTTGTATTGAGATCGCAATAAATGTAACAAGAAAGGGGTCCGATACAATAGGGCCCTGTTATCTGCCGCTTTAGAAAGTTTGTTGCGACTTGCACAGTCCCATTGTTAGTTCAATTAAAGTTGCTGCCCGAACGTGAACGAACTTTAGATGATTTAAAGCTTACTCTTTTTCCTTTGTTTTTGCCCTTTTTTAGTATTTCACCAATCTGGTCGATTTAAGTTACCTACTATGCTGCCACTTACAATCTTACGTTACCTCACAATCTTGCCTCGTAGCTCTTTTATAATTGCCCTATTGACAGGAAAATACTGTTATTTGTGTGTCGATTCCACTGTAACCTTTACGCTAAATGGCTTGACGGATTTTGAAGAGGTAGGTAACAACTCGATTCGCATTCTTTTCCAAAGTGTCAGTCGGGCTAATGGGTTTGTTAACCTAACTATTGCTTGTTCTTCTTTTAATTTACTCTTCATGCTTAAGAAAATGTAATACCATTGTTTAGTAAGGTTAGTAAGATTTTGAAAAGAGTACCTACAATAGACAAGTATGCATGCAATCTCTATTAAAGATGCATTAGATGTGCGAGGACCATAAGATTTTATTTTTATTTTTTAAATCTGCAGTCAATTACATATTAGTGCTTTTATTAGCATACTATCTGTTCCCATCGGCTTAGCTCGCATTCGTTTCTCATTTTCCTCGATGAAAATTTTATAGTTCCGCGTATAATAACGTCAAATAATCAAAATATAACATTACCATGGCAACCGATAATGTAAATGAAGGTTTTACGACTTTATGTATTTTCCTTTCCCTCGGGAATCTCGGGATTTATTTCCGGGATAAAATATAACAATTGTCAGATGTCAATTTCTGTAACCTTGACAATGTGTATGCAAAATTTCATGATTATCAGTTTAGTCGAAGGACTTAAACAAACAAACTCACATCCGTATTTATGATATTAGTTAGTATGAATTTGACTAGCCAAAAAATTAAATGCATTCTGACGTCATTGGTGGAATATAATTAATTGGACAATTTTATTTTTATCTTAACCTATTTTATTGGAGATATTAATTTAGAAATAGTGTTTATTTTGTAATTTCAGGTATCCCTTAAGCTATAAATACCAACATTTATCCATTCATTTTTAAGTGTCGTCGTTAGTCAGTGTGGAATACTGGTGATTAACCGCAGTAGTTCATGAGCTAGGTCCCCCGCTGTCTAGACCGGAGACATTTAAGTGCGGTGATTCCTGGTACGACATGAATATATGACGCACTCAAACAATTTTTAGAAGAAAAAGATTTTTACTTAAATAGTCAAATAACAACAGAAGAAATACACGATTGTTATGCGTTAATAGAAAAAAAAATGACAGGTATTTCAAATTTCACCCCAACTTTGAGTATGAGAAACAGTTCTTTCAATCTCAGCCAGGATTACAATCGAGACTAGACGCTATTATGTAGGATTATGTCATGGATAAGTACCGGCGAAACGTTTTTGTCTGCGTACATGTAGCTATTAAGTACAATACAACAACGTATGTACATCAGTTCTGTGATCAGATTTGTCTCGCATTGGCGAATACTAGCACAGTGTGCAATTTTAACGATCGGATAACTGCCTAACTACGCCTCTCCTACTCAACGCCCGGCAATTTTTTTTTAAATTTAATACTAGCAGTGCCCCGCGGTTTCACCCGCCCTGCAATTTTACTTAAACGAAATGATATTACCTATTTAATAGTCTCACTGCCCTTTTCCTGCGTATATGGGGTCGACACATTATGGCCGTAGCCCAGTTAAATTGAACTTTTTTATGTATAAACCGATTGAGATAAAACAAACACTAAATGTTAAGTGAAGCTTTCCACAATACAGTAGTGAAAACCGCACCGAAATCGGTAAAGCCGTTTCTGAGATTAGCGGTAACAAACGCACAGATAAACAGATATACAGACAACATTTCTAATAGTCATTATTTTGGGTTTTATTTCGTTTATGAAAGCCTCTAATAATAGTTTTTCTCAAATATCTTCCATGTACAGACAGCGATCACTTACATTTTTATTATATGTATAGATTTACATTGTTTTATTTTTGACCGACTGACAGGAGTGTAATGTTTTTCGCGGGTTTTTATGTATTTATCTCCCGTTCCACTGTGACCTGCAGCCTAAACGTCCTAACCCATTTTGAAGAGTGAGTGTCATTCGATATGTATTCTTTCCCGAATTGTGGATTGGGTGATGTATAGTGCCGTACCCAAAGGGTAGAAACGGGTCCCTATTACTAAGACTCCGCTGTCCGTCCGTCTGTCACCAGAAGTCCTCCAGTCTCATAAACCGAGACACTTTCACAAATGATCATACACAACAACAACAACAGAAATATATCTGTTATAACATACTGTTATACATATAACAAAAAGTACTAAAAACAGAATAAAATAAATATTTAAGGGGGCTTTATAGATAATGCTACGGAGCCTATCGTGCGCGAGTCCGACTTGCACTTGGCCCGTTTTTTTAAATTAACTATTGCTTGTTTACGCACTTCTTTAAAGACATTAAGACATTCCATAAAGACATTTATTAAAGGATCCAATAGAATAAATTTAGGTTAAAAATGCTTTCAGCAATTAAAAGCTATTCTAGCAACAAGTAGCCTAGGCTATATTTAATTATTTATCTACCCAAACTATCTAACTAATTATTGTATTTCCCAGAATTTCAATTTGAATTGATTAAGAAACTGCATTTTTAACAAAATCACAAGTAACTCCGTACATATTACGTTCGTATTTGTTTTGTTCAGCTTGTTTCAAGTTTTATTTTAGTCTGTTGTATTTGTATCCGATATAAAGTGTAAATAAATATACGTATGGTTTTGTACTTCACGCGCCGTTTCTGGTATCAGGCAGATGTTCTCTTTATAGATTCTATAAAAAAGTAAATTCCAAAGGAATGAGTGAGAAGGCGTTGCCCGCAGATACCGGCAAATTAATTTACAACCACGAGTATCGGACTGCGTTGAATTACGCAACATAGGCTCTACAAATTAGATTATGTAATGCCTAGTAAAAAGTATATACAGTGTGTAAATAAAACTCACAACACTCTAGTAACTTCATACTCCTTGAACTGAAGATGCTTACCTGGAAAGATAAAGATATCATTAATATAAAAAAGAAGGTTACATTTATAACAGTTTTATGGGTAATATAAGATATTGCCAATAAATATATCATCTAATATACGTTAATTATTAATAGAAACTCTTGGCAGCTATACTTATCAATATTATAAGACAGTATAAAGAAATAAGAAATATTTTCAATACAAAACATTATCACAAATGATAACGAGCTGCGATAGCGTATCGTGAACTAGAATCTGAAGTAGGTTTAATTAATTTCCAATTTTGTGAATTATATTTGAGTATATGTATTTAAGTATAATTAGCTCCTAATATAATATATACAATGTCAATACACAACGTATGTTAAAACATGTACTACAAGCTGAGCCCCGCGGTTTCACCTAATATGCAATTTAATTTAACCGACAATTGATTGAATGGTAGTCTAGATTTTCGTTTACATGTAATATGAACATAAGAAGATGCATGTTTGTCAGACGTCTAAATTATGTCACAAGTTAAGAACGCTCCAAAGTCAATTGGTGGGTCAAACGAGCGCCTCGGGACAGATAACCGCCCCCGAAACAATTGACTCACTCGATAAGACGGCCGCAGTGCTGGCGTCGGCCGCCAAAATATATTCCATAGCATATTTTCCTGTTCTTTAAAAAAAACTTTCACAATCTTATGGTTCTATAGATAATTTAAATTGTGTAAGCCCAAGATAGACGCAAGTAAAGCCACACGCTGATTATAAGCTTAAATGAATCATAATTACACATATTTTTCAGATGATAAATATATTCAATTTCAAACAAACACACGAAACATTTTAAAGAAAAGTGTGAAGGTAAATTATATCAAATTTTAAAAAGTTCAAGTATTTATGATATAAATTGATATGATATAAATTGATATGATATATTAGACAGATATTAGATATTGAGACAATTGCATACAAGAGACTTGCTCAAATCGCTGATTGAGCTAAGTGATCCTTGCCGCATGGTACATTCCTGCTAGATTGATTGTTCACTTCAAAAACTAGGACATAAAACAATCATAAGACCGGAGAAGTCCTGTCACTTGAGTTAATATACATAGTACGGTAATTCGTCAAAACGTCCAGAAGTATTAAGTTCGATTCAAATTCGAAGTAATATTTACGTAATTTTTTTTAATATAAATGTTTATTTTCAGGTCTACATGTAGTGGGCTACAGCCACCAGTACCCAAACACATTTGAGAGAAATAAAACAGTTAAAAGAGAAAAAAAGCCAATTTCTAGATACAAAGATAGCCTCGCTGGGATAGACTATCCCAGCAAGGTTACAGAGGAAGTTATGAACGAAAACATCTTGTATGAGTTCGAGGCATGATTACGACTTAAATTAGTAATAGTAAATTAGTTTTATTTTATTTATGACATAATGTGAAATGTAGTAATAACATATCAAGTCTCGCAACATTGTTGATTGCATAGTACAAAAAGGTATATTAGCCTCGTTACTGTCATTAATCATGAAGATCATTACAATTACTGTTATGTAATACAAATATATTTATTTATAACACGACGCAACCTTCATTTAACACATTATATTTATTGCTCTTTTATGAGATGTGGGGTACACGAGCATCAGGTCGACCTTGTCATAACTTAATCACCACAGTCATATATTATAAACATCGACAACACTATAGAAGACATACTATGCGACCGATACATAATGCTTGTCAGATTATGGTGCATGCAACGTAGGTCACAAATACGTACAACGACTTGATATTTTCGTGTCGCGTTGCATTACTGAGTTTCTCGCTCACCTAGGACAGCGTATAGTAGCTGCAGTTTGTTCACTAGACCCACAATACTAAGGCGAATTATCATGATTTTATAATAATTACAAAAACGTCAAAATAAATTAAAAAATAATTTCAAAGCAAAGCAATGTTTATCTTAATGCAAAGAACTCCACCGGTATCGGTGCAACTATATCTTAAAGATAACAACAGATAACGTGTACAATTTTCCAGTATGTTTGCACGACTAAATAAATACTTTATAAAACCCCCATAGCTAAATAACCATTAAATGTAGGTACATAGTAACCGTCTTTACATGGAGTGGAATGTACAAGTACCACTATATTCACATAGGTAGTGGCAATAGTGGTACATAGGTACAAGAATAACTGCTGATTATTTGGCCTGATAGGGTCTTAATAAATTACTGGTCCTAACGCGAAATACTTAGACAAACGTGATGCTAACTTGAATTTTACTTTTGCATTCATGAAAAGCTGTTAACTTGTGTGGCCCCTAGGTAATTTGTAAAAACCGTCCTTAAAATCCTATCAAATCCGTCCTAAAAGTTTTTTTTAAATATTCGTATTTTTGGAGAACAGTGTGAAGATTCATTAATTACACTGTACAAAACTACATCAGGCTCATTCAAAACTTGCTTTAGTAATGATTGGCCGTGCTTCAGACATTAATTGAACAATTTTGTCGAGACAATCAGAGC
>JWHW01042886.1:77893-93825 GCA_000931545.1 Papilio glaucus
TTGGTATTATACGTTACCAATCCTTTCTAATTATTTTAATTAACTAACAATATGTGTATATATATATGAAAATGTAACCATATTTTCATTTGTCACGGCATCACGCGTGAATAGCTGGATCGAAAAGAAAAAAGTAAGAAAGTTGCGCGAAAAATTACAAATTTTGAGAAAACCTAAAGTTACGTCCATATCTGCCGAATGTGCAGTTCTCGAACGCTTGCGGCTCGCGGCACTGCAAAGTTACTGCAATTGTTTGATGCACTTATTTAGCGCAACTCATGCTTTTAAAGTGCGCGCGCGGCACGCAAGCTGCGCTTTCGTGGTGCATTTACCAGATGTGGACGCACCCTAACGACTATTTTAACTTTTAACGCGTTTGACAGGTCGAGCGTATTTTTGGATAAAAATCAGTTTAATAGTTCAAAAAAAAGAAAAAGGCAAAGAATTTTGTTTTTTGAAAATTTCCACGTGCATCCTTGTACAATTTTTTTAACAAACGAATAGTCATGTATTTGTTAAACGATTTCGATTAAATTAATACCAATACCACTTTAAGCGTAAATGAAAAAATGTTGACCCTAAGCTTTCTCATGCTCCATGTAAGAAGATCGCAAGCAGGAAGCGAAGACGTATGTTTAAATAACTTAAATAATAATGTTATAATCTTTCCGCTTCCCGATTTATTTCATAAACTTCTCTGGTCCTAATTTGATATGGTTCTATTGCTACGTAAGTCACAAATTTAATCGCTGTCTTGTTACTTAATACTTTTTTATTATTTATATATTGTTATTACTTTTTTAATATTTCAATAATAAACGCTCTTTTTGATTCTGGTGGCACCCCTAGTTAATGTTAGGCCTCACGGACCGGTCGTTCATATTGTAGCAATGTGCAAACACAGCATTTAGTTCAACTGAAACCATTTTGTTTCTTGTTCAGTTTGAAAATAGAATTATAGAGTTATTTCTTGAGAATATTTGCCCTTTGTTCTTGTATTTTTTATTTAGGTATTTTAAAATATTATTTAATATTATACTAAGATTAAGTGACTCTGTTATTAAAAATGGCACTATGGGTCCTTTGTTCTATAGCGATGGAAATTTGGTATACGGTTTTTAAAACATCACAAATAGGTGAAGTAGCTTGGTCTGATGACATTTTGTACCTGACGGATATTCAAGCGTAGCTACGTACATACTTAGTCGGGTCATAAGTTCTGTCACAAACTTTTAATGTAATTAATGATACACCTATTGTTAATTATTCAGAAATATTATATGTGAAATGAAATCTAATTAAATGTAGAATACAGTTTTATTTACATTATTCGAAATGCCCTCATCCATTTTGAATAGATGCCCTTAATCGACGAGCCAGTCATCGATGGCAGCACTCACCACATTCATATCTATTTCTGCCGCTGCTCTAACCAGAGACGCTCGCAGAGACTCCATATTCTGATGAGGTTTAGTGTAGACATTCTCCTCCAAATGTTGCCATATCTTGTAGTCCAATGGGTTTAAATATGGACGGTCAACCTGTTTTGCGTGCTTCGTGCCCCGTGAGCTGGTGCAGAGTCCTGTCGGAATACCCAATGTCTCGAACATTGTTCAAGAAAGAGGTTAGACTCTGTTGGTAAGGACGGTATTTTGGTATACCACGGCACTGGTTCACCACCTCAACACCTCAGTTAAGCCTGAATATGAGACTCCAAGCCAAACCATGAGTGACGAAGGATAACGCCCTCGTTGAACCCTCGGAATACGTGATCGTGGCTTCTTCACTGCTGTGGGCATTTTGTTTGGCAAACTGGTAAAAGATTGGATTTTTTAATATAAGTCCTTTAAAATAATCACATCGTTTTGCAGAGGCATTTATAAACTAATGAATGAGAAATATTTATAGTAAATAATGATACAATTAACGTTCTGTTAATCTGTTTATCATTAGTTGATTTGAATTTATTTGATTATTGCATTGTTGTTACCCAGTCTCATAAAAAATATCATTGCTACATTTAGGAAATAGTACACAGAAAACGATATCCTAATATTAGAAATGCGAATGCGATTTTGTTTGTTACGCTTTACTCCTTAACAACATAACCGGTCGTTATGAAGCACACACGTTGTCAGGGGGACAGAAAATGACTTACCTTTTATCCCGAAAATAAAACTGTTCCCGGGGTACATAAAACCTTCATTTACAATATCGGTTACCATGGTAATGTTTCATGTTCTGACAATAACAAAATTTTGGTACATGTTACCTATAATTCGAAGTTATACGCGGAATCATCTTACAAAAGTTCCAGTTCAGAAAATGAGAAACGAATCCGTGCGAAGTCGCGAGTAACAGCTAGTTAATAATATTACTGACATGACACAAGTTATACTATAATAAATTATTGGAATGCATCTTAGGTTACAAAAGATACAAAGGTAATTCTATTGTAGCAGTGTGCATATATAATTTTCTCACAAGCGTTAAAGTGTAAAGTTGTATGATGTTATTGAGGAGATCGTTGACCCTCGCGTGATGAGCTCGCGGAAGTGCAAGACCCTATTCACAGTCAAGTGCGATCAACCTGAACCCTCATTGTTCTTCTTGTCATTATAGTGACCATCTTGTTGCAAGTTCCCGAAACTACGCCAGGAAAAATTCTATCTTGTATTAGTTTGTAATTTTTATTTGAATTTATTTGGTCCTGGTATTGCACAGCACATTCATGCAACAGGTGTTGTTGTTGCAGACCCTACCACTATATCCATCTAGTTAAAACAATACTACTATATCTACAAACAATGAGGTAATCTTACAACAAATATGCAAATAAATTATCCATATGTTTAGTGAAAACATTGTTATCCTAGTAAAGACGTAGCTTAGCATGCGATCCCAACGCGCAATGGATGCAACGCATTCCGTGAGTTCTTACAATTGCTCTACGAATCACGAACGCGATACTACCAAATAAATACCAATAGACTTATGTTCCGCTTTATAATTATTTATTGAATTCCTATGACACATTTATTAAACTATATTTTTGCATATTGTAGTGTTGTACTTCTGGAATGGAGCCCATGTCATGTGCCGGATAGCGCAGCGTGGGTAGACGAGTATACGAGACCTCCCATAACACGTATCGACAATTTGGTCATAGATGCAGGAATCCGCTAATAGGATAGGTAGGTAAGACCTACTTTTGATTTGAGGCTTGAAATAATTCGCTTAAGTCAATGGTAGATATATTTATTTATTTTATCAATATTATTTTTACCTATTTCAAGTAAACTTAATCTTGTGCTAGGAGATAGTTATAACTAGAGAAAAATTATGCTACTGCTTTGAAAATTCAAAAAAAAAATTATTACATTTTATTACAAATACAAATACGATAGTTTTGAACAAGTACACCGTGAATCGAAATTCCTTCAATTTGATTCACATAGCTTTGCGTCGGTGTTATGTTTTTATGGTACCGGCGTGGTCACATACCGCGCCGTGGCGTGCCGTCCGGGCCTAATAGAGCACCGTTAGCACTCGCGGCATCGTTTTGCTCCTACTAGGAAATGCACCATCGCGCCCGTAATGTCTTCTTTTTGTTACGGACTCGAACGAGAAGATATAGCACTGGGAAGCGAAGCGACATTCCCTGAATACAATACGAATGGTTGATTCGTTCTAGAAAATTAATTGTTTTATGGTTGTCACGGATGTGGCGGTTGTTTTATATTTTTTTTTACCTTGTATTGCATATCATGTTTAAATTCTCATTTTTTGAGTTTATCTTTTTTAGAACGAGACACACGAAGAGAAGGAGAGGAAGAAGTTATAGGAAGAGAAGAGGAATGAGGAAAACACGATAATGAGACGAAAATATCTCTACTTCACCCCAATACACAAGTATGTAAGGGTCAGGTCCGTCCTCGGTGGAGTCGGCCTATTCTTGAAACCACGGGCACTACAGCTAGCTCTGCTACTGATTTGTAAGTACAGTAAAGTTAAAGATATCAAATTTTATCATACGTAAGTTTTGACAAATCAATTTATTTAAACATGCTCATCCGAAATTCGAGACCACCTAAACTGATAACAATATTTTAGTACAAATTCCTATTCGATAACAAAAACTTTGTGAGTAATAAGTAAAAACCGAATGATAACGATTATGGTGAAAAAAATTAATGATTATTCATAAGTCATGAGAACTCAAACGACAGCCTTCAGAGTAGCATTAAAATATATGACTTAACTGACACCTTTGCTCAGAAGCCGTACAAAATTATTCCAGACATGCAATACAAATTTGCATCAATTTAGGAGACACGAGACGTGTCTAGAAAGAGTAAAAAAATAATAATTTTGAGGTCAACACATACCGTCGTGTAGCTAATGAGGTACGTCAATAGCCATTATTAAAACACAAGAAATAAAATTCAAATGAGATAGTCGTCCTCTTTTCTTACGACCTTGTCGCGGAAACTTTGCGAGTATCGCGAAATTACCTTTCGTTTCGCCAATTTGTTGTAATATACGAGAAGCTTCTGTATTCACTAAGTTTCATATTTTTTAAAGTACAGTCATAAGAATGAACATTTACATCGGAAATTGTATAACTTAATTTGTTCAACATCGTTCATTTATCGGAGGTATTTACCATATTCGAACGCGATGTTTTTACGAAGTTTTGTGAAGCAAAGGGTGTTCATAGTAGTTATTTTAAATTAATACACTGGTGCAGCCTACTATAATATAAGTTTGGTGTTGAACCAAAAAGTTGGAGTACTCATAAAAAATTAATTTGTAAGCGTTGTAATTTGTGTGAAGTTTTTAATAAATCCAAAAAATTCTGACTGTATTGAGTGTGAGTCAAGTAGCAAATACTATAGCTCAATTCCTAAGCAGCTATATCACAACGTAGGGTTCTGACGACTAGACGATGCTGGTGATAGGAGCAATGGTGGCTCAGTGGTTTAAGCCACAATTTACGTACTGTAGGTCGCGGGGTCGGGTTTTTATTTTATTTCATCACCACTCCTCCAAAAACGGTGAAGGAAAACGTCTAGAGGAAACACAAAGTTAGTGTAGTTAAGTACAGCATAAATTGATACAGCCGATTATATATCAGTTATAATTTATTTAATAATATTATTATCAAAGTATAAATCCGTAAGAGTGCTTCTGTAAGAGGCGCGCGTGCAGCACCACAAGGCACGCCATACAATGGGCGATTCAACGCGAGTCTCCCCACGATGTTTTCTCTTTTACATCTTAGGGATCGAAAACAAAGAGCGATGCCGCAGTTTTCTGAATCATCAAGGTTCAAGTCAATATTTCCAAAAACTAGATAGTACGGTATAAGGTTTTCTACTTTAGCCAAAGATATTATAATACAAAAGCAAAACAATTCCTTGCTGATTTTTTTTACATTTGTATTTATTAGGACGGCCTGGAATAGACAATACGTCGACACGTTTCGTCCTAATAATGTTATACTGTAAGTCATTTACGTATGTTTCTGCTCTTGCCTATTGCATTGAAGTTAATTATACGACCGGAAAGCTAACAATAAGTCTAGAGTTCCATTATTCCAGACTTATTTCAAGAAATATGAAAGTCAAGACAATGCCTTTCATACACTTCTTGAAATTTGAAACTGACAAGTTTAAAAAAAAAAGATTTATCAGATAAGAGTCTACTGCAAGCTACACAAAATTCCGATACCTAGTTTATAATCATATAATCTATACATATAATGAATATATGATGTATAATGTATATAATATGATGTAAAAATGAACGAAATGAATGAAATGAACATCTTGATGTTTAATTTTTTTGTATTTTTTGTACTATCTGCGTAATTTAAAAAAAAAATCATTCCTTTTCGTGTAGTGCGCCTCTTTATTTTTTCTTTGTTTATTGCGTGGTCGACTGGTAGAGTATACAGGCATTAAGTCCGCCAATTGTACTCGTATTTTGCAATAAGGTAAATCAATAATTTAATTAGCCCATTTTATTTTGATTTTTTTTTAACTTTCACACGGTATCATAAATTTTAGTTTGGCATTAATACGCCAAAAAGAAAATTGTAAAAAAACAATAAAAATATATATAACCCTTTGTTGAAACATCGCTTTCCAAATACCAGAAATATCACGTAACGCGAGATTTAAATTCAAGATGTGGAGTGGAAAGTAAAAGATTGTCTATGTTACGGTAAAACATGGAAGGAATCGATGTTTGCGAATATAAATTGAATGCAATTCGGTATGCAAAGTGAATAACTACCGGAATTACGTAATGGTAAAAATAAAAACCAATATTATTACGTAAACTTTTATTTAGGTTTTTTTGTATGCCAATTTTGTTAAATGAAACCACATCTGAATACAAATAATTGTCACGAATATTTTATACATTCATAAGAACCTTCCATTGATATTTTCTTTTGCGAAATGCGATTAAAATTTCATTGTTTAAACTACAGTCTACATATTTAAATCTTTTCGTCTGTCCTTACTTCCTCGTATTTTAGTTAAATATTTTTTAATCTTGTTATTGTTTACAATACATTTTGTCCATTAGTAAAGTATATCAAAGTACATGTTTTGGTGTTGAAATGGATGGATAGTCCCAAAGTTAATTTATATATTAATTGTAATCGCTTGCTAATTAAGAAATAGTAGGTAATTTAACAAACAAAAGATAAAACCTGAACTGACTGTAAGATTATCGTCATCGTTCATCACATCATAATTAGAAGATTACAAATTTAATGACCTTTAAAAAACCTAAAACTCGATCAAGCCTTAAGTTGGAGGTCATGGGACCGACATACATGCACCCAGTTTCATTGCAATATATGATTCTTGTAAACAAACAAATGTCATTTACCATACATGGTGACCACTACACTTTTTATACTTCAATCGGAAATGTTATATTTTTGTGGAAATCGTGACATAAAGTGAAGTCAAATTGTGTAAAGTGGATAGCTAATGTTATAAGATAATATGAGAAAATTTTGTTTTTCTAAAATATTTTGGTATTTACGAATTTTAACGTAAAACATTTGTTTACAAAAATCACATCTTGCTGTGGAACAAGGTATAAATGCACACATAACCGCGAAAAACATTATCCTTCTTCTGGCTCGGTCGGGTAAAAAGTTAAATACACATTTTCGGATCGACACATGGTTAACCAAAGTTTGATGCAGATATTTGAAGTCAATAGTTAATACTTAAGGTCCTAAGTTCTTGGTAGTAGAGAAAGTAGTTAGTAGGTATATGCGAACATAAACTTATAAATAATTCAACAGGTGAATGACCTCTAACTAATTGCAAAGAAGTACGTAATGTGCGCTTAATTTGTGAATAAAAGAAACCATTGCGGTAAGAGTTGTTAAATATTTATAAGACGTCAGAGCGTTGCCGCCTCGCTGCGTGTCCGTAACTTTACAACGTATTCGAGAAAGTATTTTATATGTCCAAATATTCGTAGCTCTTATATTATGCGTGATATAAAATATGTATATGTAACATGTATGTAATAAATATGGGATAAAAAGTAGGCGCAAGTCTCCACCTGGAATTTGAATATTATTTAAAGCCTTTTTGGACACCACTTAGGTATAACTCGAAAACGTGTACAGATTTTTGATCTTAGATTTGTTGGACCTGTTTCCACCCCGTGTAGCAGAATCTATACAAGGGGTGGGGAACCTTTTTTGAGAGTGCGTGCCAAAATCAACCAAGTCTCTGACATAAATATTTTCCACGTGTCAACCATTTTTTTAACCCAAGGAAAGTAGTTTTATTTGTACCTTAGGGTAACCCATGCTCTTGCGTGCCAGAGACAAGTCATCGGCGTGCCAAGTTTGGCACGCGTGCCTTAGGTTGCCTACCCCTGATCTATACATATAATCAAAATGTAACTGATCACTGTCTGTACATGGAATATATTTGAGAAAAACTATTTACTAATTAATATTATTGGGGGCCTTTACAAACGCAATAAAACCCAAATACTTATTAGAATTTTTGTCTGTTTCATTTGGTAACGCGGTATTTACACGCGTATAGACGTTGAATTTAGAAATTATGTATGTATTCTAATGTAATATTTCTTTGAGGTAAGGTTATTATATCCGAGGGCTGGATTTCCGCGGGTTGACGTCAGGCAGGCGGCCAGCCGTAAAAACTGTAGGCAAAATCTATACAGCATGAACTACGGTCATACTGTGCCGACCCCAGATACGCGGGAAATGGCAGAAAGATGATGACGTTAGAATAGTATTAAGTAGGTAATATCATTTCGTTTGAGTAACGTTGCAGGGCGGTTATACCGCGGGGCTCAACTGTGACCTGCTAAAAATATGAAAAATTCACACAAATAATTTAAATCCAGTGCGTTTTCCTATATATTTTTTCGTCTATGTAAGACGTGTTTAAGTTACAAGTTGTAAAATCTCACACTACGAGTTAATATGAAATGATCAATAAAAACGGCCTAGGAATTACCAAGGTGTAGAGTTTAACAATTACAATAAATAATAATTAATATAAAAAACCCAACTGATTGATGATTATCAGCATTCATCACATCATCGCTCCGGGGAAGAAAACGAATCTAATGACACTTCATTCTTCACAAGGGAACGAGCATACATACATACATACAGACGCATGAAAAACATCACTCCCTTTTGGGTCAGGTATATAACTTTCCTATTACTTATTAATATACGAGTATATACATGTATAGGTTAAATCGCATTTGTGCTTGTTTTAAGGACGGACAGTAAGGGAACGAATTAAAGAATAAATATTAAACCTGCCGTACTCAATTTAGACAGTTATTCCTGTCACATTTGGAACCTAGATAACGATTTCTAGACCTGATTACTATAAATTAAGCTTTAAAATATATCCATCGTTACGTGATAAACAAATTATTACGTAAAATATTCAAATTTAAATTTCTGCACTGTTGAATAACAAACAAATTTTAAGCAAGAGCTGATGAATTCCGTAAAGCTACTTTTATGTAAAAATCGCTTACAAAAATATGCTAAAAGCGCTGTTTGCGTCACTGCACATAAATTACTTTCGGCGCGCGGTATTGTTGTGATGGTTGCATACTCGTAGAAAGGATTAGCGTACTCACCTGACCTACCTTATACGTAATGTTTATTTTACTTTTAGACTGTATTGTTTAAGCAAACACGAACACATATGTCACCTAAAAGTATTTTGTAACGAACAAGTAGACTGGTATGTAATGTGGCCACGGTTTACTGAGGACGATCTCAAATTTTAATAGATATTTTAACATTTTTATGCATATTTGTATATTAGTTTAACAATTTTAAAGATCGCTAAATTATAATTTTTAACACATGTACATAATACAAAACAATCGTGTCTATCACGCCACTTAGGTGTAAATCAAGTGTACAGATTTTTGATCTTTGATTTGTCGAGAATAACTAATAAACAAAAACAAAAAAGAAATTTCAGTAGCAAAAACATCTCTTATCAATACAAACTTACTACTAACTGCTTTAATTATATTTAACTTATTGCGAAACATAATCATCATCGTTAGTGGAAAGGTTTTATCAATGGTAGAGCCCGCAACAACATCTGTTGCACGAATGGGCCGGCTCGACCGGTGAAATACTATAACCTCACAGAAGACGGGCGTTAAGTAGAAGTATTTTATACTTCTGCGTTTTGTCCGATGAGTGAGGTGTCGGAGGCCCGCTGTCAGACCTCTTCCCCTTTCCATTTCCTACATAGGATAGAGTGGGAAGGGGAAGATTGGACGTGGGGGGGATGAACAGGAGAAAGAAATATCCTTATTCCTGTCTACAACTGATTTGCTCATTGCGGATGAAATATATCCTAGTAATTTGGAGGGTATAACCTGGCAACCCCACACGCTAGTCTACAATAGGCGGGGACTCGACTGAATGGTACAATGGACGGTGCGGCGGTGTACACCGGCCGGATCTGTTGCAAGGCGCTATCGGTTCGTGCTAGCTCCGAACAGATTGCCTCACATATTAGCCTTAATTCAACGCTCACTAATTCACTTACAGCAATAGACGTTCCGAAATTTAGAAAATTGAAGCTAACAACTAACATTATCGTGTTACAAATAAAACATTAAAACAAGCTTCATAAACATCTTAGTAGCTATGTGAACGAATACGAAATTAAAGCATGATGCACAAAAATAACAAGACTAAGTATAACACATTTAGAACCTCCTCTTTTCTTGTTTATGTGTCTAATCGAGAGTTCACTGTCTGTGAGAGTAACACTGCGGAAAACATTCACATTACGTCGTTTGGTCTGATTCACGGCCTCAACTCCCCGCGTGGGCCCTTATTTCTCCAGTGAGCTGTAGGTCCAGCTACGGGCCTATTTGATAGTCTGAACAAGAACACCGCTGTCATCAGATTCAGGTCTTACGTTTATTATGCACGAGTTGTGTATGAACATGTCATAAAATAAACCAAACAAATGTGATGCAGTTAAAATGACTTTAAATACCATTCGTGGTAACAGTTATCTGGAAAGTCAAACATAACACATATTTGTATAACATGGCGGGAATGTCATTACTACAAAAGCTACTTAATATTACGACTGACTACGGTCACGCCGGCTACAACGGTCATCGGACTTAAATTACGTAGAAAACCTATTTTACTATTCCCGTCACGGAAGTCAAGTAAATGTCTCTCAAAACTGTCTTAAATTTAAATGGCCGCTTAGAACACGAGTTATAAAATTGACTATATTTCCTGTTCTCGCATCTTGTCTCTGAATAATAAACTATGAGCCATTAGCCTCTCCGCCGGAACGGAACGGGTAAGCTTGGGCTTCTATTACGTGTACTAAACATAAGTCTATATTGCTTTGAACGAATGTAAAATTTTACTGTACGTTGAACTTTCAACAATTCTGTCTGTAACTTCATGGATAACCACATAATATTTCTAATGTTTTACAAATGTTTATGTTTAAAAATAATTTATTTTCTTTTGTCGCCGTTGTTTTTTTTTATGAATATTAATCAAAAGTCTCCGATTGGTCCAATTTATAGAATAAATCTTAATCTACGTATATAAATCAAGATAATAGAGCCCGCAATAACAACATCTGTTGCACGAATGGGCCGGCTCGACCGGTGAAATACCACGACCACACAGAAAACAGGCGTGAAGTAGAACTACTCTGCGTGACGTCTGATAAGTGAGGTGGCGGAGGCCTAATTTCAGTCCTCTTCCTACCCTTTCCTCGTAAGGATAGGATGGGAACGGGAAGAGGGTGGGACGGGGAAGGGGTTAACGGGGAAAAGGAAATATCCTTTTTCCTGTCTATGTCCCTTCGTCCATTAAAGGTAGGCAATACATCTGCAACACATTTGCTTGTTGCGGATATCTATAGGTAGCGCTCATTTAACATCAGGTTCACTTGCTCGTTTGACACCGGATTCCATTAAAAAAAAAAACAAAGTCATGACTAGGAGAGCCGCACTGATTTTTTTGGATGTTTAATTTGTTGGATTTGTCTCCGCCTCGAATAGAAGAAAAACAAAAAAATCATGAAAAATTACAGATTGTTTTTATACATATTTCGTATGTGACGAAATGATAGAAACTACAAAGATTATATACATACTTATACAGTCAGACTTATCTTAAGCTGCTTTAATGAACCATCCAGCAATTAATACATAACTAATACAGCTAATAAGCTAACACAACATAAATTAATTGTAAGGCGGTACAAGCTTTGCGGGGTCAGCTTGTAAAACATTAAAAGGAAGAGACGATTACCGTAAATGTCTATCCAACCGTATTCAGAACTGCACCCCAGACTTTTTTACTATTCGTACACTAACCCAAAAAATCTTAGTAGAAACACTTTAGCAACAACTAATCCTATGTTACGACAAAAAATAAGAAAACATGCCGCAGTAGTATGTGATCACGTTGAAATGATGAAGGTAATTAACGAAAGGATTATACGTCACTAGACTGGTGACACTCTAAAAAGGCAATTATACGATGTAGACACTTCTACGCGGGAGTGTGCCCAGTGAGTGCAAAGATATGCATGTGCAAAGATATCTGTGTTTATTCTTTATTTATTTATTTAAAAAAAATATTGCACAAAAAAGTACAAATGACAAAGACGAAGGAACAAAAAATAAAGAGGTGCACTACATAATAAAGATATTTTTTGTTGATTATTGTGTATGTAATTATTTGTAGTTGTTAGTTGTTTTTTTTTTACGAAATATATATGTATAATATGCATTTACTTTTAATATTTGTAGATATCTATTTATATAACATTATATTGCAGGTATTCCGAAACTATAGGCTGATTGAGGGACCTAATTGTCGCCATATATGCTTTAAAATGTTTGTTTTGTTTTATCTATCTCTAATGCATGTAGCGCTACATAAATATGTATAAACATATTTATGTAGCGTAGTTGCAAAATAAAGGTTTTCTTTCTTTCTTTTTCTTGTCTACTCTTGTTTGTGACGAGCGTGAGTCTTTTTATCTTTATCGAGATTTTGAGCCTCTTTCTCTTCTTTTAATAGATCTATTCCTTATGGCCTGCCAATTGAATTAGCTTGATAATTCATTTTTAACGTAAATCAAGACACGTAATAACATCGTATATTAAAGAAACGCAAGTTCGGTAGGCTTTAAAGCAAAAGAAATAATAAATCTAAATTGTAGCGACCGCAGCGTTCAGTGATCGATGTAATTGCTATCAAGATTGTATTTTTTCGTCTTGATCGGACGGTAAAATCAAAAGCAAGTGTATACCACGTTTTTTCTTTTATTACGATTTAGTACCACTTTTTTTCTGCTTGCAATCATTTCTATTTGATTTACCAATAATAATAAATGTGACTGCAATTATAGTTTTAGTAGTATTTAAGTAAAATTTTATCCACTACGGACGAGGAATCTTTGGAAGCTACGTAGGCTAGCGCTAAAAAGGATTTTCCTAAATTAATCGCCCGCGCCCGACCAATAACAGTCCACGCGACATTTGACTATTTTGACAATATCATTGTCTTTGATCACACACCCGTGCAAAGCCAAGGGTTGCCAGTCTTCTATACAATATTATAAATATGAAAGTTTGTACGGATGGACGGATGTTTGCTACCCTTTCACGCCGAAACCGCTGTAAATTAACTAAATTTGTATTTATGGAGTCCTGCATTTGACATTAATAAGCTGGTTACCAGATCGATGATATAGATTTTCTTTTCAGATGTATTGGGTCCAAGTCCCCAGCTATCGTAAGGGCTACGAAAAGAGAGCCTCGGCTTAGATCGTGAGATCAGTGGGATTAGCATCCTGACTGTAATTCCTTCTATAATAAATAAGAATAGTTTATTTCGTTGGCAATTAAAATGAGAAAAACTCAGTATTGGACGTTTTTTTTATTTGGATTTAAGCTACATCTAGCTTATAGCGGGAACCGGTGTTGGTACTTTAATATTTTTTTATTGAAGATACGAAAGCATCCATCCCATTCAAAATTTGTATGATGCTTAGATAATACTTGATAAATTTACCAATAAGTGATTATTTATTGATTATGAAAACTTTTTACGAATATATTTAATACAAAAATGACGCAATAATTGATTTTATAGTAATAATCGAATTTTCGTTTTTAATTCAGTTTAGTTATAGGAAACACTATTAATAGTTAGTACCCGTAACAAGGACGAACAAGTATACGTAGATCTAACTACTACTACTGCGAATAACTAAATGAACCGTAACATTAATTTAACATGCAGAACAGAACTTTATGAGATGACATGCAAAAAATTACGCTACTTTCTACAGCAATTCATCTCGGCGACTAAACAAGCATGCATTCGCACGTTTTAAGCTTAGATATATATTTTAGTCCTATACTAAAATTAAACAAAGGGTTTCAGAAATTAACCGTTTGTCCCTTCTTTATTCCCTCTATTGAAAGTTTAATCCTATATTTGAGTATTAAAAAAGTATCATATTTAACATAAGGTACTTATAAGAAGTTACGCTCTATAATAAATTAATACATAAATCCGATGTATATTCTTTATATTTTAATCTATTTTCAATTTAATATTAGTCTTGAATTTCATTTCAAAAATATTTGAACACACATTTCAAATCTGAATGAAATCTTATACAAAAAATAAATATGACATTTAATAACAGTAATATTAATTTTCAACGGTGAGCGTTTAAAGTGAACGTTCTCTGAGTAACTTATACACTAACAACAAATTTAAACCGTCACTTACCTCTACAGCAGTCAAATAAATTTATTTCTTCACGTTAACATAACTTAAAACAAAACATAATTAAAAAAAAATGGTAAACAACACTATTTATATTTTGTAAAACCATAGACAATCGCGCGTTAGTTTGACGTTAGAAGGCGGCAACGCAGCGCCGTGTATCGCGCCACGCACTCGCCTATGAACTGAATGTTTTCTTACAATTCAAACTTCGAAACACCATCTTAGCCGCAAACGTTTCTGCCACCTGCCCGCTGCCTGCATTAACGGGATGCGTTTGCGCTTCTTAGATAATCAGCTTAGATGTTTAAATAATTACAATGTTCAGTGTTATTAACTGATTTTTTTTCATTCGCTAATGCTTAATGCTTGCTTGTGCATGCTTTTATTGGCACTTGAAAATAAAATAGGTGCGTCTATTAAACTAGCAGTTTAACAATCGTTTTTTCTTACGTCCAAGAATTTATTATATTCTTATAAATTGAATGGGAAACAAAGCTTCGACCATACAATCTTGTGCACACGGCTATCAGCTGTAATCGGCATAATTGTAATTTAATTATTAAAATATTAAATAGTTAGAGAGCTAGATTTAGGAATGAGACCTCTTCCGGTTTAACGAGATTTCAAGCTAGCTTTTGTAGTCCTAAATGTTGTTGCTTTCTAAACTGACCTACTATGACATTGCTCCTGTAATAAAATAGTTCGAAAGCTTGGGTCGGCAAAAATCTGCTAGTGTAGAAAATAACACATCGAAATTGCCTTTCTTCATCGACTTTTATTATAAGTTAGAACATTTTCTCAACAAATTTTACTTAAAAAATTCTACATTCTACTTCTCTGTACTAACTACATTATAACTTTCGCTTAGTAATCCACAACAGTCGAATGATCGATTCAAACCCACGACTTAAATTTCGCATAACTTGCCCTAAACCACTAGACTATAGGCGCTTTGCATAACAACTATTATAACTTCAACAAAATGATTGTTGAAATGTTTAACCCTTAGCCAACAAGGTTTTCTTTTTTTAGCAAAAATTTTTGTGTCAAACACCAATATTATTTCTTCGACAAGGGACGAGAATAACAGTTCTACTTTCACATTTGGGTTCGAATACATCGCTCCAGAGGCAAAATTGTCTTTATAAAAATAAATTACGTATAAGTTATTCACGGGGCGGATTCTTGACCGATACGTATCCGAATATCGATATCTGAGCCACTGTACCTACTGGTGCCTACTATTAGTAACCCTTGTTGACATCTCAAAACGTAAACGTCAATAGTTATGTAGATAATAATATACTTCTCTATTTTAATCATATGATGTCATAAAAAACAATAATAAATATTTGGATCGTCATTTTTCACTGTAAACATATAAATAGCAATTTTTTTAATAGCTCGACAACGCGAGTCTACATGTCTAAACGTCCGATGGTAGAATGGAGATGGGGGAATTAATTTTTGTAATTCCTGCGCACACTATAGCGCCAACCTGCACTCGTGTTGGTAGGGCAACACGAATTCCCGAACGGTACAAGGTGTGACGGCTGGCAACCCC
>JWHW01042886.1:99973-111528 GCA_000931545.1 Papilio glaucus
ATTGATATCTGTTATTACTGCGTAACAGGAACAGGATTAACAGATATCTTGTTTGACCTGTTATAACCCAAGACTAACAGTAAGTAAATTGAAGACTATTAAATTTGATATTGATGATAAAATGAAAGATAAATAATAAAGTAATTTATCATCTGTAAAGTAAACGAACGAGAAAATCTCTGTGATGCATTTTTTCTTAAGTTTAATATTTTAGGCGTTTATATATATATTACGTCAAAACTAGTAATTAGATAATAGATACCGATCGAGCCGATGCCCGGCTCACTTGGGCACCCTCGAATCGGAATGCTAAACGCGTAATGAGTGACAGCCCAAGCCAAGGTCCCCTCTCGGAGGCCCTTGAGCCCGCGTCCGCCGAACGGCCTAAGAGCTCGGCGGCCTCCCAATAATATAATTATAAAGTAACAGTTCGAACCGAAGCTTCCTCAATCTAGAGAACGCTCGAGCTAAGTGTTAGCAACATCATGGAAACATCCTTTATAACGCTGACAACACCGTTTTACGTATTGTAGCTGGCAGCTGGCAATAAGGAGCAATCTGATTAATTAAAAAAAGGATAGGAAGAAGGATTTTGGCGGGCTTTGTAGAAGAAAGGAAACTTAAGCGTTGTCGTTGTTAAAAATTAGTACAATAGTAAAACTTAGTTTACTATAAAGTTAATTTTGAGTTAAATATTGTTTTTTAAGAATAACTTAAATATCGATAATATCAGAAGTGGGGATAAAAAAAATACGTGTTATTGTTTCGAGCCTTCGAACGAGTAATAATGGGGAAGCGTAAAGGTCGAGTAGCAGCAGTTCAAGTAGCAAAAGCGGCGCGCGCAATTATTTAAAAAAAAGGATAGGAAGAAGGATTTTGGCGGGCTTTGTAGAAGAAAGGAAACTTAAGCGTTGTCGTTGTTAAAAATTAGTACAATACGAAAACTTACTTTACTATAAAGTTAATTTTGAGTTAAATATTGTTTTTAAAAATACCTTAAATATCGATAATATAAGTTACTCTTAAGAGGCTTAGGATAGGCGCATTTGCCACCTCGAGCCCGGTGTAGCTGTAGATAGATGCTAAGATCCCTCTTAAAGGCAAAGAGTGACAATGACAACTGAAAGTATCGTAGACGCCAAAAAATACAAGGCTTAGACTGACTTTTTAGACTGTTATTAATTTGCATTTTGCTATTTGTATGACATTGACATGTCTACTTGATGTCTACCGACAGTTTTGTCGCTTTGTTTTTTGTTGCTTATTTCAATTATATGTCTTTAATTACTTTATATTTATTAGATGGGTAATTTATATAATATCACCACACCTTAAGATGTCCAGAGTCAGTCAAGTTCAAATGAAGAAACTCTTAGACTTGCTTAGCGAAGATGGAGTCATGGTACAGGGCAAAGTTATGTATACTAATACAAACAAACAGAGTTTCTGGAAGAAAGTTGCTATGAAACTTAATTATATTCATGGGGGAGCATTTAAGAATGCCTATAAATGGTGTAAGGTAAGATTCACTCGTTTAAAGGGTAACAAACCAACCAATAACCAAAATCGGATTTTAACGTTTTAGTTCAATGCATTTAAAAACCAGTCGTGTTAAACTATAATTCGATCTTAGAACGAAAGTAAATCAGTAGTATGGTTAGGTTAGGTTAGGGGGATGTCCCCCTTATTTTTAGCAATGTTTCATTTCTGAGTTTATGAAAGAAAAAAAAATATTATGACTTCTTCAGACATAGGTATCTTCCAACACAGAGCTTGTTATCCTTACTTCCTTAAGATGTGATAGCTAAGTATTTTGTAACAGCAATCCCTGCTAATCCTATTACACTCCTTTCTAAATTTAAGCCTAATAAAATCTAAAAAGTGTTGTTCATTTTTTTGTATATTTTTAAACTTCTATGAATTTAATTAGTTCTAATTCTTAAACATTTTCAGATGTGGGCAGATTGGAAAAATAAAACTAAAAGAAAAGCAGATGTTCTGCTTAAGAAAAAATCATATGAATTTATGCCTCAACCTCTAACACTGACAAATCTGGAGCTAAGACTTCTCCGGATTATAGGCTACCCAATGGATGACCAATCAGATGGACATTTCCAAAAGGTATCAACCTAAAAAATTATTACATACTAATATAATTGTAGCACTCCTTATTAATTGATAGCTTTACATGAGTAGTAATGATCTATAATCAGAGGACTTGTCAATTTGTAGGGAAAATTGCCAAAAACATCTAACATGTTGATTGGATCAACAACAAACTTCAAATGATAACCCCCTGGCCCAGTGGTAGATCCAGGGTTGTAATTTCGGGGGCTTGACCTTACAGAGGGTAGGTTTTAACAAAGTTAAAATTAAAAACTACACATGTTTTTATTCTAATATTATTATATGGTAGTCTAATGCAGGTTAAAAAAATCAATTGGAAAATAAGTTGTCACAGAAGAACTCTGATGATTTTAAGATGAGGACTTAAGCCTGGATTCACCAATGACCTGGCCTAATCTGAAGATAGCATGATAATTTCTTAAACCTTTGGTTTTGTAATTTCTTCCAGATCTTATGTAAAATGCACAATATAATTTCCCTCCTAGTTTCTCTTAAAGAAAAGTAACTCTTGACTATTTTAAAGCAGACATTTAAAAATATTTTCGACATTAATTTCAGATACATAAAGTAGAAATACCTGATGATGGCAAACCTAATGGCTTGGAATTTCTAGCAATGGAGTCCAATGAATCACAATTAAATAATGAGAAAATGGTTTCAGATGAAGAAGACAACAAAGCCTTAAGATATTTTGCGAGGCATAAAAAGGATCATGGTGATAGTGAAGAATTACTTGGTACACCTTCTTAATTTGTACAATTTGTCTGCCTGTCCTAAGTTTACAAATTTCAATATGAGTATAGTGATTACTATGCATTAACATTTTATTACTTCATTTTCAGGCAATAAATCAGATTTCTTTGATGAAATATCTGATAGTGCGCCAAGATTAAAGACTGAAAGTATGTGAGACAGTTTACATTTATAAAAATATTGGATATAAATAATTTAAATCCTTAAATTTCACAGGTAACAAATATAAAAAGCAGTCACTATCTTTTGAAGAGTTTAAAATAAGAACAAAATTACTGTTAGAAAAAGAAAGATCTCAACAGAGAAGTGAAGAGTTAAGATTAAGAGCAATAGAACTAAAACTTAAAGGAGATGAACTAAGGCTAAAGGAAGTTGAAATTAATAAAGTAAATTATTTAACAAATTTGGAAGAGGAGAAATTAAAGTGTTTTAGGGAGATATCAGCATCATTAAAAGAGTAAGTTTAATTCATTTTCGTTTATTCTTTTAGACAACATTAGAATAAACTCTTCTTTTTTCTTCTTCACATGGGATAATCAGTATAGATTATTATCTATTATTCTTATTAAAGGTTGATTTGTCTCAGCTAATTTATATTATATAATATTTTTAATATAGTTATTTTGTTAATTAAAACACTATTAGGTTTCAACATTTACTAAAGAAACAACATTTTAATGTTCAATTTCACACAATAACAATATTTATATCTGACATTAATCAATAACAATAATTTCTTCTTTATCATTTAAATTATTTCTTTATAACTGTAACTACTATACTCCTTACATGTATTTTGTGACCTATTTTCGATGTTACTTTATTTAATTTTTTATTAATCCAGCATATCTTACTGTTTCAGATTATTAGACAGGAGTAGAAATGGAAATCTGAGATTGAACAATGTATTGTAATCTTTACTTTTAGTGTCATTAGAAAAATGTATATACAGAAATAGTAATTCAATATGAATCAGTGTGTAGAGCAATTGTGGACACAAATGTCAGAGAAATAAAGTAAACAATTATCAATAGAACAATTTTACATAATAACAGTTTGTCATTCCCCTGAAAACCAAAAATTGTATTACGTTTATGTTTTCCTAATTTATATTAAATCTGACCCAAGAATTAAACGATAAAATGGTATCAGGTAAATTCCTGAAAAAAAAAACCGTTTTTCTGTGTAACGATGATAAACACTGGTTAGTATATCCAAGCACCGCACCATCAGTTTTATAAATTTATTCCCCCATCTCCATTCTACCATCGGACGTTTAGACATACGGCAGGTCTCCATCCTTTCATGGTAGATTCGAAGCGATTCGAATCTTCGTTAGTCATGCGAACGGCAGAGGATTGGAATGAGATGCCAGCGTCGGTATTTCCGTCCGATTATGCCGTGGGTACCTTCAAGAGAAGAGTGAATAGGCTGTTTCTAAACTAGTGCGTACCATCTTTCGACCATATCATATATATCAGGTGGGATTTTAGTCAAGCACTAGTTTATTCATTACAAAAAATTAAATAAATCTGTTTCATAATAAAATGTCTTAATCTTCTAGTAATAACCATATTTGTCTCAAAGGTTTGTTTTATGGAAAATAATTTGCGTAGCCCTTAAATTGCTGGTAACTTAAAACGTAAGCAATTTACGTTTTAATCTTGATTTGAACTTGATAATATTTATCAACAATAAAAAAACAATTTTGACCCAATTGCCTGCAAGAACTCTATGCTTTAAGTATGTTTAGATGTACAGGTTTTATTTTACTTAGCGTAGTCGCATCTAAGTTCGACTTCCTGTGAGATCGGAGATGACTCTTCATGTTGCCATGTTGGGAAAATCCCCGAGTGCAAACGGGACACTTGAATGGAGTTTCGCCGGTGTGAATTCGCATGTGCTCTTTCAGATAGACTTCGTGGTAGAACCTGATCTTGCAAACTGAACATACTGCTGGTCGTTCTCCTGTAAACCACAAATTATATTGTAAATTTATTTTTTAGTAATTAATTGTAAAGTATCGTAGTTATCAATCAGCATTGGTAGAGCGAGATTGTTTTCCGGCGCCTTTTTTCGCCTTGCTCTGGGCAGTCCCTCTCTTGGTAACTCTTCCCTTGGCGTTTTGGCGCCCCCAGCGACTACCCTAGGGCCGGCCATTCAATAATAAACCGAACATATTTTGTTTCCATGATATGCTTATTTAAAAAACAAGTACAAATGCGTTGTGTGTTTTGACTATATTCTCCTAGAAAAGGGCTTACAAATATTTGTAATGAAAGTAAATATTAAAAAAAAAAACAGTTTTTTGGTTAAGAGGTATCTGATTATAAACAAATAATAACTAACAATTACCTGTATGAGCAGATCGCTCATGAATAACAAGTGATTGAAACCATTTATAGGGTTTATTGCATATTCTACAAGTAAATATTTTTTTAGGTTTTCTTATTTTTTCGTGAACAAATTTATTATGACTCCTCAATTCACCCATGTATGCAAATCGTTTATCACAAGCATTGCACAGAAAGTTCTTATTATTTTCATGCCTTCTTTTCATGTGACGTTTTAAATAATATTTGGAGCAATAAACCCGTGAGCATATAGAACATGTAACAGGCTTGCTGAAATGGATCCTTTGCTTGTGAAGGAATAATATATCCTTTTCAAAGATCTCGCCGCACAGATCACAGAGTTGAGGAGGATGTGATACCTTTTGCTTTGGTATACTTATTTTCATTACTTCCTGCGATTTCTTTTCAGTTTGTTGAGTGGGAGTGCTGCTAGTTTTATTTGTATTTAAACTGAAATGGTTTGTTCTTATTAATTATTAAATAAATACAATGCAACATATAAGCATAACGGACAAAGTGAAATATGGGAACCGACTACCAACCTCCGCTACTCAAGGTACCTTAAGAAAAAGACATTGACCATTTTAAAAAGAGGCACAAAAAATTAATATATAAACTACATGAGGTGATGACAACATTTTAAGTGTTTAGCCATACAATTGTTAGGTTATATAAAGACTTTGAAATTGCTATGACATATCTTAAATAACTACACACACGGATCTAACCCAGTAGCATTTTCATAATTATTAAACGATTATCCTTCTTAGTATGTGTACTATATTTTGTATTATAGTATTATTCATTTTTTTCTGAATTTATTTATTTCATAAAATGTATTTTTAATATCTACTGTTAGTTTGTTTATATTATACGAATGTCTTAAAAAACCCAGGTGGCTCCTAAAGATTCTATGCATCATTAATCGCTTATTAACAAGGGCTGGATGATTCTGCAAACTATGAGAAAATAGCTCGGAAGGTGATGTAAATGCTGTGATGCGTTGAAACAGGTAAACAGTAAGATTTGGGAGAAAATCTGGCGGAATTACATGAATTGAAATGAATTGGCAGAAGGCATGAATGCCGATACCGTCAGCAATACGTAGTGTAACGGCGAGCCTGACGAGAAGGGATGCGACCGATAACGGTCCTCCCGATATTTGTCTATCTCGGCAACGGAACTGTTTTTTGTCACACTAGCAGAATAAGACTTAAGTACAGCCACTCGTTCATAAAGTGTTTTTTTTTAAATGTTGTGATTATAAATAGTTTGTAATAGTTTTATGTAAGTTTAAAGTATTTTATAAGATATTATGGACTGCGGGAGGCCCGCAACTTAGAATGTGCCGACCGTTTAGAATTTGCCTAGCCCAATTATAAACTGTCTGCTCTGACGATCAAGACATGAATGTGGAGGTATATGTTGGTAAAGGTAGATCAAAGAAAGTATGGATGGAAAGCATGAAGGATGAAATGAGCAAGATAGGAGTGATTGCTGAGATGATGGTTGATAGAAAGGCAAAGAAGGAAATTTGTTGTGCCAACCCTAAGTGGGAACAGTCCCAGTGAATGATAAACTAAATATATAGTATCATAAAACATATGCCAATAATATTACCACCACTCTTCTCCACTCCATGAAAATTCAGCCTCTAATATAGAAGATGCTATTGTTCTATAATTTATTTTGACTTTAGTTATTTGTTTTTTAGGCAACACCTTTTTTACTAGATTTTTTTCTTTCTTTTCGTTCTTCTTAACATTAACTTGACGTGTTTTCAGTGATGTTTGTTTAGCATCCAAATCCTTAATATCGACAAACTCTTCTTTATTATCAATAATTCCTAAATCATAATCGAAGCCATGCTTACTGTTTGTGTCATTGTTTTTTTTAAGACCTAGTACCCTACATAGTAACCTATTTTCTAAGGTCTCGCAACTCTCTTTAAATTTACTTATAAAATTACAAAAGACATCTAATGTTTCATTGCACTTTTTACATATTTCGTGCGGGTACCCTTCTGTGTCTTCAACCTGAAAACATATATGTAAATACAATAGAAAGTTGTAATGGATAACACTTATTTTGATAATTATTATCATAATCAATAAAACTTACTGTAACATGCAAACAAATTAAAATCTTTGATTGAATAACTTGTTCAAAACTATCCATTTTATCAAAAATTGGATGTGTGGCTCCATCCTGAAGACAAATTCTGCACCTTATATCATAAGAGCTCATTATGGGATGATATCTTTACATATATAAAAGGCGATGTGTGTATGTATGTTATAGACTCCGAAACCGCTAGACCGATCGATTTCGATTAAATTTTTAGGAACTGTTCAGATTGGCCTAGCGAGTGTTATGAAGTTTGATAGCAATCGGATCAGCATAATTAATGTTACCCGGCAACCCGGACGAAGCCGGGGCGGATCACTAGTTATTACCATGTAACATTAAGCTTAATAATTAAATATTACAGTATAAAATAAACCTAACACTTTACATGACATTACCAAGACATTACTTTTGAATATTTGTAATTGACATTTGACGGTTTGTGAATTCCATTCCTTTTCATTCATATCATAAAAAAAGTTTTCTGATAATAATTTATTATATATACGCTTGAAAGGAGCAGTTAATCAGCCACAACTATTTTTAATAATCTCGAAATCTTTTTATCTTATTTTGATAGTTTTAAGTCATTATTTTCAATTTATTAAATATTTTGAAATATCTAACTTTCGAATTCACAATATGTTTTTCAGTACTTGTTGAAATGAGCTTGAGCCTGATCACAAGACTAACCATAGACAATAGTTTTATCGACATTCGTTTTCTGTCATCAGGTGATAGGGATTGGGAGTATAATTCCTGAAAAAGGATATACGCTAATATTTAACTAAATCGCCATGTCTGGAAAAGATAGATTAGCAATTTTCCCTTCCCGGGGGTAAGTTTTTCATTTACTTTCTATATTAAAAGTTATAATCGTCAGTCATTAAAATAAACCATTTTTTTTATTTTTTTATTTTAGTGCTCAAATGTTAATAAAGGGCCGATTGGCTGGAGCACAGAAAGGCCATGGTCTTCTGAAAAAGAAGGCTGATGCTCTACAAGTTAGATTCCGTCTGATCTTGAGCAAAATTATTGAGGTAAGTGTATACTTGAAGTAACAACGTAAACGAAAATCATTTATTTCTTAACTTGCGTATCTATGGAGATATTTCTTAAGTTAAAAACAACAGTGACATAAAATTCTTATATAAAAAAATATATCTAAAGTATCAAAAAGTCAATAATTGACATAATTTTTTCATCTACAAATCAATACAATTTTAAGTGATTTCTTCCTATGTAAAAATCTTTTATTGGATAGTAATAGTAAAGAAACAGTTTCAACTTTGTTAAATGTATCAATAATAAGTATATACATTGCACTTGAAATATATTTGTCAATTTTTAATTGTTCTATTCTCAGACAAAAACTCTTATGGGTGAAGTGATGAAAGAGGCTGCATTCTCTCTTGCTGAAGCCAAGTTTACCACTGGAGAGTTCAACCAGGTTGTGCTGCAGAATGTGACTAAAGCTCAAATTAAGATTCGCTCCAAGAAGGATAATGTTGCAGGTACATATTTGTCCACCCATAATTGAACATACAATGGTATCATGTAATCTATTTTTTTTTCATAGTAGACGGTGGCTAATGAACAAGTGGGTCACCTGATGTTAAGCGATCATTATCCATAGACATCTGCCTTACCTTTAATTGATAGATGAGGTGACAGTAAAAGAAGAGTACAAAAAGGGAGTAGAAGAAGTATACTCTTCTGCACATCCTTTCTACTTCCCACATGTCTTCTGTGAGGTCATGGTATTTCACTGGTTAAGCCTATTCGTGCAACAGATGTTATTGTTGTTGGCTCTACCTCTGTTAAATTTAATATATTGTATAATAGTTAGGTCATGAGGCCATAATTAGTGTAACACCAAATTCTTTCTCTTGTAGGAGCGTGTCTATCATAATCTGTCCCTTCATTGTAGTTGATTCGATTGATAGATTCAGTCCCTAAAGCTAATGTTACTGCAGCATACAAATAATAAACCACTACTTTCTTTGCTTTTTAGGTGTTACACTCCCGATTTTCGAGTCTTACCAAGATGGCTCAGACACATATGAGTTGGCTGGTCTTGCCCGAGGTGGTCAGCAATTGTCCAAGTTGAAGAAAAACTTCCAGAGTGCAGTCAAGTTGCTTGTCGAGCTTGCTTCATTGCAGACCTCTTTCGTTACTCTAGATGAGGTCATAAAGATTACCAACAGACGTGTCAATGCAATCGAGCATGGTAAGTTATGAATATGCATGCAGGGAGTTGTAACATCACAGTCAATGCACTGATGTTTATTGAGTTGTGGGCTTATCCTTCAACTACTACTACATATTTTAACAAGTTTACCTGCCTAGTTTACACTTAAGTATATAATAATTGTTTTCTCATACTTTTTGTTTTTCATTGAGATACAACCCTTAAGAAGTCTGTTATGCATGACTTTAAATAATAGGATTAAAATATAGTGTTATAAGTGTGGTTTAAGAGAGAATGTTGTGACTAGAATTGAGAAAGATATGCTTCGGTGGTTCAGGCATGTTGATAGGATAAATGAAGAAAGAATAACAAAACAAATATAGGTTGCAAATGTGAGTGGCAGTGTGGATAGGGGATGCCCTAGGTGATAGATTTAAGTTCTAGTCCCTAGGAGAACTTAAATCTATCAGTTTAGTGGCTTACTAAAAAAGGGCGATATAAGGACAAATCTGTAGCTGACAACTATGTATGCATAGATAAATGGATGTAGAAGAAGCGAGAGAGGTGAGCCAGGATCTTTACATTAGGGTACCTTTATTTGGTGCCATTTAGCTTTATTTTCTTTATTTATCTTTAACTTTGAAAACAAAAAACTGTTGAAAAGAAATGTTATGACATCAATGAAACCCAGTTCTTCTTTTCTAAGAAATATAATAATCTTATCTAAATAGGCAAAACAAGATAATCATTTTATAATATAATAAATACATGTACCTTCACGTCCAAAACCTTGAGGGATAGGTAGAGATAATTTAAGATTTCCATTTAGCGCGATCCTGGCACACCTCTATCTTCTTCCATAAAAAAAATATATACTGGTCGGTTAACTGTACTCCTTTTATCCCCTTTCTTCAGTATGTCATTTTAAGTATTATTTCTGTATATATAAAAATGAATCCCTATTTCCCTTGGTCACGGCATCACCCTTGAACGGCTGGATCGGTTTCGCTCATTCTTTCTTTTTGTATTTGTTATCTGGAGAAGGTTCTGATGAAAGAAAAAAGTAATATAGTTGCGTGGAAAAGTAGAAATTAAAAAAAAAACTTAAATAATTGTAAGAGATTGTATTAGAAATCTTGTTTAAATTAAAGAGATTCTGGGTAGCTTACTTAAAAACATTCAAACATCCTGTTCAACACATTTTTTGAACATAGGTTTTGTGACCCACAGTGATCATCCCTCGTTTGGAACGCACGCTGGCGTACATTATCTCCGAGCTTGACGAGCTGGAGCGTGAGGAATTCTATCGGCTGAAGAAGATTCAAGATAAGAAGAAGATTATCAAGGACAAAGCGGAAGCTGTAAGTAATTCAAGATTTTAGTACCACTCATTATACAAATAAACTTCATAAAGTTTTAATATTTAATTTTTAGTTTATTAAGTAAGACTTAAAATTGTTTCTTTTTAAGTATTCAAACACGTAAATTTAGGTTTGACTCAAACAATTTTGATCGTCTACGAAGCTAGTTTGAACGGTTTGTCAAACATTAACGGGTTTGGAGCTTGTTTGATGAAATTTCGTATTTTTGTTGTATTTGACCCGCCGTTTGATCATGATCGTGTCACAAACGTCACAATCAAAAGTCTGATCACGGCGGCGAACCAAACTGCGGAGTGCCGTTTGACAACCGTTCAAACCGATATCAAACGGTTTCATTAAACACGAAGGGTTTGAATCAAATCGTTTGATCTTCTCAGGGCCTTTATGTTTAATATTTTTCTACATTTATATGATAGATATTATATGATTAAAAAATTGTACAATTTGATGTTGAATTTGATGCATTGCAGAGAAGAAAATAACTCACCACTCTTTAGATGCTCCTCAGCGTACTTCCCGCAGTACCGTTATCCTGTATTAGCGAGACTTTCTGCATAATTTGTGTCATAATTTACAGGTAAAGCAGGCTAAGTTGGCAGCCGGACAGGACGTACGCGACAT
>JWHW01042886.1:140762-160261 GCA_000931545.1 Papilio glaucus
ATTTGTTTAGTTTCAAATGCACTCGATTTTCTGGTTATGTAGCGATATCCTCGGTACGTAATTAGCGCAGTGAAAAGAGATTGATAGAGTACCGTAGTAAGGCTTAAAAAATTATATAGAATATATTAAAAGCCTCATTAAAACTTCTTTCTCCAAAACAAAGCACTAAGCTAAGCTGGTATGAGCTGCTGGTAATTTTTTACGCTCTAGTTTCAGTTTATAGATCTAATGAAGCGATAAAACTAGCAACATAGCTCCATTGTATAATGTTCGCTAATTAGTTTATACAAATCATCAAGCATTTTGTTACCTTAGACCAGGGGTCGGCAACCTTTTGCCAGGCAGGGCACATGATGGCAAAATATAGTAAAGGTCACTTGTGATATCAACCCCAGAAAGTTAATGTACGTAGAAGTATTATTAACCCATAGAAAAGATGAAAAAAAATGCTATTAAATATTAAAAAATACCTACGAACCTATAATATTTTATATATTTATGACTAATTTTTAAAACAATAACGGGTCGCAAATAATACATCCGCGGGCCGCGTCTTTTTCACCGCTGCCTTAGACTTTCATTGTGAGTTTTCTGTCACTTTAATGGACTCCACTTTCGTTAACATTACGTGTTTACTCGCTTTCTTTTCGATGCGCTAGGTAAGTATAACCATAGTATAGTCTACTATTCTACTTCTCATTAAAATCATTTTACAGAGCTGCAGTGTCTTTAATATTGCTGAGAATGAAGTTATGTCGACTCATATGTCTAGAAGTGGTATCCACAGTCATTTGTTTCAAGATGGATAAACCCAGTAGGCGCTAAAGATAATCTTCAAGTCATCCACAATAAACTGATCGTCAACTTCGGCCATTACTCTTTTGTAGTTTGGCAAAGTAATAACCGTCGATTATTCAAGTACAGTTAAGTTAGTTGACTTAGAGCAAGGGTTTCATAGGAGCTTTAGTTTTGGCACTGTTATAAAACACGTTAGCATTGGGTGCGTGCTCGAGTGTTCTCGGAAAAGTCAATACAAATAAAATACCACACATGTGACATTTTTAAATACCATTCCATACTAACTTTTAAGGCATTAAGAAAAGTTATTCATTGAACACGGAGGGGGCGGCTCCCGCAATCAGCTGCGATGTTAGGGGACAGCAAAGGGGAGAGCTTCAATTTACATTTATGGCCCCGTAAGAAAGTAATGAGTTAGATAATTAAAGATGTCACGTGGCTTTTAAATTGGCATGTGAATTAATTGATGAAAGGGTGAAATATTCAAACAGAGATACCTCTTGGTGGGCGTTTTAGGATGTTTGACGGATTATATAAGTGCCTTACATTAGTAGAGAACGAAGCGAAGAATCTTAACGAAGATAACATTAAAATAAACACTAAACATAAATCTAACTTTATGTCTATTATTCATAAGATTTCTAATCGTATTTTCAATTAGCTAATCCCAAATATATACATACAGAAATTAATTTGTTTTTATTTTTATTTTATACATTGCCTTGATTACTTTACTAATAGAAAGAAGGATTGTAAATAATATCCGATAATACATGTTTTGATAATGAATATAACTTTTTGGAAACTGCCGTTGGTAGTTCGCAAACTTACCAAAGGCCAATGTCACACACGCGCCCCAAAGCTGTAGCACAGGTTCTACTTGCCCAACTTGTACAGACCTCTGTCAACCCTCATAAACACTTAATCTAACGTACTAAAGCTCAAAGTTTACACACTACAGGCTCAAGCGACTTTGGTCGCATACGATAGACGATTGGGGGAGTAGAAGGGAATCAATGAACTTGTATCGGCGGTGACAAAGGGACGCTTCACCTTGATACGTGCGGTAATTAACTTATGTCAACATCTTTACTTAACAATGTGTCTCTATGAGTGACGGTTACTTGAGAAATCCATTTGCCCAGAGGCGAACCTTAATATTCCAAGATATTGTTGTGTTGATCACTCTTATAACTAAAAAAAATTTGCGCAGATCCTTATGCTATTTTGACAGTGGATGACTGAATACCTGCAGGATGGGAAAACATGGGACCGTGATCACCTGTGTGAGTGATCACGATACCATCATGTGAACAGAATTCATCGATCAGATTGTAATGAAACTCTGGTAGGGCTTGACGAGAACGCCCGTAAAGGATTGTGGCCCAAAAAATCTATAGAAAAAAAAAAATGAAATGTTCATTTTAGTGAAACTTTTTGCACGATACTTTGACTTATTTGTAAACAAAACAATAATTATGACATACCTGCAGTAAAATATGAATTTGTTTATATAAATTTAATGTATACATTATACACGGAATGTATAATTGAAACACTGTTTTACTTTACGACGCATGCAACGCATACCGGGTGCAGCTAGTTATATTATAAAATGACTCGATTTGATATCTTCACTTCATCAGTAGTATGTCATGTAAGCCTGTATTGGGTGATATCTGTTCCTTTATCACTCTAGTTTGTCGCCGCCTTTAGTGGAAATCCGCGATGTTTGAGTGCAGTGCGGCGACGCGGGCACGAGCCACGGCGCGGAGTACAATCAATACGGACCCTCCACCACGTGCCGAAATGGACCCATAGTCACGGACTGACTTCGGTAACCAAAAAGTACAGAAAACTAATTTATTTAGTTTTTCCATTAGAAAACGGTATGTCGCAAAAGTGAGTGGCAGTGTTGGTAGGGGACGCCCAAGGAAAACTTATATCGATCAAATTAGTGACCTACTAAAAAAGGGCGATATAAGGAGCACCCATAACCGACGAGCATGTATGCGTAGATGTATGAATGTAGAAGAAGCGAGAGAGGTGTGCCAGGATCGCGCCAAATGGAAATCCATAATCCCTGCCTACCCCTCTGGGTTACGGGCGTGAGCGCATATTTATTTATGCGCTCACGCCCGTAACCCAGAGGGGATGCAAAAAATATCCATCACTGATATGATTATAAGATAAAGTCCAAATAAGCTCCCATGTTTAACTGTTAGGATTGAGGAAAGCTGCTGCTGGTCTGTAAGGTCCTAATCTGTGCGAACGCCGCATTAAATGTACCCATACTTAAAAATTAAAATACCCTATGTAAATTACGGCAGTGTCCGATACTGAATAAAAAGGGAATTGTATTTTACGCCGTAATCGAATACATAATAAAAGTTTCGGGTTTTACAACGTAAGCAATTACCGTAAGTTACGCAGGCTTAAATTGAGTTTGTGCGTTAACAAGTTACACTTTTTAAGTAGCTTTGTAGCGCTTTGTTACAACACTACGCTTATAATAACAAATTCTTATTTCGTGGATAATATTTACATTCCTTATTTAAAAGAAGCGGTTTTATATCTTAAACTAGCGACTTGCCCCGGCTTCGCACGGATAGTTTCTCCATACACACGTTCATCCCCTTACTTAAGGTAATGGCGTCAACTGTCAAACGACTGACAGTTGGCCAAAAGCGATAAGGTTAGCTACATTAGAAAAGTTAATATGGTCGTGAAGTTTTCTTAATTTTTCTGATTTACCGCGCAACATTTTTATTTTTTTAATTTTTATATATATAGCTAACATTTCATAGGCTTAGATTAAAAGACAAGGGCTAAGAGCCCTGTCCTAGCCCTTGTCTTCTATTATATAAGAAGAGCTTACCTCTCTGTCCCTTGTTCTTTCTCTCCTCTCTCTCGCTTTACCCCTCTATTTCGCAGTACCTACTAATATTATAAATGCGAAAGTTTGTAAGTTTGGATATTTGTTACTCTTTATCGCAAAAACTACTGAATGGATTTTAATGAAACTGAACAATAATATAGCGTATACATCAGATTAACATATAGGCTATAATTTATAAATGTATTGTGTGAATTGTTCAAAATATAACGATAAGTATCAAGTAAGGAGGAAAAAATTCCACCATATGCGAGCTATTGTGGTGTGCGCTGCAAATACCGTTAGACGTGAAATTAAAACTGGCATAAGTCTGTCAAATAAAGTGCTACATCATCTTATTAGTATTTAGAGTTTTAATATGCTTTTCTTGTTAGTGAAATTCCTGCAGGGAATGAATATGAGCGGTAATAAATTTTCCGGGCAGCCTGTCGCCTCCCGCCGGATTCCCGACTCCCGACCGGTAATCCAACTTGTTGTCGGACTGCCTCTGACGAAATATATCGCAGGAGTGACGGTAACTTATTATTTAAGTGTTTTAATCTTCCGGCAAGGAATTTGGCCTATTCAATTAAATAAAAATGGCTATGGATTCGGTTTTTAAAGTTAATCATTGGATATCTTTGGTCGTATAACTGTAATGGAGTAAACTGCGTCTGCAAACTTTGGAAAATTTAAGTTCGTTTAAGTTATGCATTTATTGAATTAAAAAGTAAATTTTAATAACAAGAAAAAATTCGAAAATGCACACTAATCAAACTAAAGTATCCAGTTTTATTACATTCAAATGTTACAAGGTGGTTCGAGTGGGAGAATATTATCGTCTGAGACCAAATAGCCTTGATCCAATACGGTCGGTAGACTAAATCATATCTTACTCTGTCATAATTGTTTGTTTCAGTTATATGTTGCACGAAATAAAGAAAATAGCATACAAAAAAGGTTTTCTTTATTTTTTTGCATGCGTACAAAACGGTTTCATATTATCGCTAACAGCACAGTATAATGACGATAAAAACTTCATGGTTTCAACATTTTTATTAGTTACTTCCTTATTCCCACATTTGACACTATTTTAGCGAAAAGCGCCATCTTTTTCATACAATAGGAACTAACATAGGTCAAGGTATATAATATCTATCAATTTGTTTATACTTGGTCAAAACTATTAGGATATAGAATGGGATTACAAATCTCAACTACCAATACTTTGGGCTTAATTATATTATAGTATTAAATTTGTTAATAATGTACCAATGGTAGTTTAATATCATATTCATAATTTTGAAATTACATATCCCATAACATTTCTATTAAAGACACCACAAAGGGCAATTGTTATGATAAATACAAACCCTCTTTTAAAAAAAAAACTTGAAATTCTTTCGGTGATCGACAGATGTCGCTGTGAGAACCGATCCAATTGTTTTCGTCTATACACAAAGCTCATTTTAAGAGTATTGTCTTTTTAAGTACATAATAATACCTTAATTGTATATTATTTGTCGCATTTAATCTTACACGTATGTTACACAGCTGTGGCGTATCCAGGACTGAGGGTATGTTATATAAACGAAAAAATTATCGAAAATAATATTTTATATTGTTTTATGCATATCAAGGTAGTTTGTTTAATTTATTAAGAATAATAATATTACAAATTTCGCATTAAAATTCTTCAGGGAAGGATTCTGATGATTTGGGGCGAGGGTACTTAGGGCCTCAGAATCCCCCTGAATCGCCAATGATATAAAGGAAAAAGTTGTTGGCTATGATTTGATATTTCCTACTAGTTTACTTTAAAGAATGGAAAAACGTATACCTTCGTTAAATATCACCCTCAAGTCCTTACATAATTTAGTTCTTTCATTTAATTTTGTAAATAAACATATATGATCATTTAATAGTAATAATTTTTGTAGAAACTTAGCAACCCATATCAAGCTTTTAATAGTGTATGTTATTGAGAACTTTCGATTTTACTGTTCGGACTTTTGTAAATTAATTATGTAGTATTATGTAGTAAATACTTTAAATGGTAACATTTTTAATTTCAAATAGTTTATAGATACAAATACATAGTTTATAACAAAGTTAACAGTAACAAGATAATGATAAACTATCTTGTCCACATAACTTTTACCTAGATTAACAATCAATATTTATTAAATACAATATTGAGAATCTAATGCACCATGTAGCACACAAGACAGCTGTTACAAGCATAACACATCTAAAACGGCTACGTGACTACAGTCACGCCGAGTTGCCAATAACTAAGATTACCATTATGTTACGGTAATTGCAAACAATATTTTACAAACGATTAATAAAAGTTTGAATTACATTCTAAAATGTGTAAGTTTGTAATATAATTTGAATGTTAAATGCATGACGTATAAGATATATTTTCGAATGGAGTCTGAATTAAATTTTTGAAGTTGTATTAGTAACTTTGAAAATATTTAGATTAATATGAAAAATCAGGGATTCGCATCCATGCTCAATTATATTGATATTACTTTTGTTTTCTATATTTTACGTATGGGCTGGCCTATCCACGTCTTTAATTTTCAACTAGAATGAACTCGAACCTAAGCCTTGCCGTCATTGTGAATTCTGAATCATTTTACGATCAAACAAATCGATGTCTACTTAAATCGAGACTCAAAAAGGGATTGATATTTAGTTAATTACCTGTCAAGTCGAAACTTTATTTTGTCGGTCGCCAATAGGAGTTCATTGATTCCTTTCTGCGCCCCCTGCGTCTGTGTACCAACCGAACATCATAAATCCAGAACTGAACGAAAAGCGACCTTATTCCTTTGGTATAGCAAACATTATTGGAACTTGGGAGGTCTAGATATTTTGGATTTGTTACACCAACATGTGTTGGAGCATTTGCCCGTATTTGTGGCAATGCCCTTCGTTCTCTCTCAGTCGAATATATATTTTAAGTCATCAACATAAAGTCTAAAGTTATATGATAAGACGTCGTTCTTTTAAAAACATGTTTTTTTAATGCACACGCTATCTTCCTGTGGAAGGGATCGCACTCAGAGATGCGACTAGTTGACCGCTTATAGTATAGGGCTCTAATGATTTTGTTTTTAGAGAATAGTTAATCCAAGGATCGTACATAGGTGGTTCGTATCGTAATCAGGTATATTAGCAACATAAGCTTACAACTTACAATATTTATTTATCTCTTTATACATAACACTGGTTCTTATATTAATATGTACATATATATTTTTCTATGCGTGTATATGTCCCTGAATTTTAAACCACTGTGTCGATTTGGATGCTCGAACTAAGTTACTCTTAAAGAGGTTTAGGCTAGGTGCCTTCTGCGCCCTGCCGCCTCAAACCCGGTGAGTCTAGATGCCTCTTCCAGGCAAACATTGAGAAGTCAATCACAAAAAAAATTGATGGATTTTTTGTGTGTGTTGGGTCCCGGCGGTTGGCGTCGCTTGAATATAATTTGTATATCTATGTAATGTAGTATATTATTATGTACACAAGAGTGTAGTTTAATATATAAAAAAATAGCCGACACGGTAAACTTCTTTCCGCTATATAGGATCAATTTATGATGTGTTACCTTATTAGCTGTATTAATTACTGGATGAGTTATACCCAGGTCGATCCCTTTGTTGAAAGCACATTGAGCTTGAGCCACTGTAAGCGAGGCGCGGGGGTGGTCGCATCAAGCGAACAGTCCAGAACATTTAGGGACAATGTGATTGCGCGTATGTTAGTAATTAGAGGCCACGGCGGAAGTTTGCGTTGGTAATGTAAACTCAACAAACAATCGGCACCGGAGTCAACGCCGGCCCGGGGGCCGCGACCCCTGCGAGCGGTAAGGAAAGAGGGGTTACCGCTATTTGAAATACAATGTATGATACTTTATAATCACTTAATAAATAGTTCAGGTAATCGTCTAGTCGTCGGAATTAGGTTGTCATTAAGTTACCTGTAGTTGTAGTGGGTCATAACCATTTGTAAACATTATCAAAAGCTTTCTTCGTCTCTTCCCCTTATTAGACACTTTTAATGTCACAATATCGCATACTCTTGGGGTGTATGTGCTTGCAATATTTCTCAAATGTTACCTCACGATGATGATGATGTTGAGAAATATTTTAATAAGGATTTTTTATTAATGTGTGATGGTGGAATTATCTCGGACGTCAAGCGCCATCGTATCGTTAATCCGTGTGATAACTAGCAACAAAGAAGTCGCTAATCGACTGTAAACTACTAATATCGTTGCTCTGAATAATCTTTCCAATTTAGCGCCAAGGAAAATGAAATTTCATTTCGAGTTCAGCTATCTGTAACTTGTTATTCTTTTTTACAAAATACAATAACCTACTTTGCTTTTACTTCGGAAAAAAGTGGTGACACCTATATATATATCTTCATCGTAGTAATATTATGCCAACAAAATATGAAATGATACTTATCTTATAACATACACTTAATTTTAGAAAGTAATAACATATTTCTTTTACAGGCAAACACAACATTCACAGAAAACAAAAGATACAAAACAAAACTGTGTGACTAACTAGCAAAATAATAAGTATGTAGTTAGGACTTTGTTTGAATTTGATACTAACTTAGAGTGAATAAAATAAATATAATAAAATAGATAATGTTTTATAAAATATAGTTGCAGAATTGGAAAAAAATGTCTATCTAGTCTAGTCTAGTAGTAATTTGCAAACATTCGTACGATTTTAGTGAATGTTTAACATATCTCTCCTCTTAATATACCTTATAGATGTGTTACAAGGGGCTACTACATTGATTTCGCTGATTAATTCAGGAACTGTTACTATACCATTTATTATTTGGTAACGCTTAAACGAATGAACATACAGATCTGTGGTTCACTTATATTGATTTAAATTTATTTCTACATACAAATTTTCATCCCTTATTTTAGACCTTTACGGGATGAATTTCGGAAAATCCTTTTTAGTAATCGCCTACGTGATAACAGAAATCTCTGCTCATATTTTCAAGTCTCTAGGCTCAGTAGTTTGTGTGCGTTGATGTATCAGTCGGTTTCTATCGAAGAATTTCTGCGAATTCAATTTAAATAAAAAAAAAACTTTATTCGGATTTTACGAGCACTTGTTAACGTTACGAGAGCGACCATCGACTTCGAAAAATTCTCTTATATAAGAGTATAAAATAAGAGTACAGTCGAGAAGAAAATCATTACGATAAATAATTTTATTTAATTTAAAGTATAACATTCATAAAGCTGAGAGCCTAGAGGTATGATTATCTCATCCCTTTTAAGCTCTTACACAACAGTTCCGGTGTCAATAAAAAGAAAGGAAGACAGGCTAGGCGTTGTACAAGACGCCTCGTCTAGGCAGAAAGTGTCCGTCAACAAAAAAAAACGTACATATCTATGGATGGATGTAGAACTTACGTTCGTAAGAAGTTATACTTCCTTTACTTAACAAAACCAAAATATGTAAAAAATCATCCCGTGTGCCAGTACTCTTTGTTTGTGAAAAAAAGGCAATAAAAAATGAACAATTGATAACGGTTTAATAATAACTTGAAATATAAGTAAATGTCAATAAGTTGTTATTTTTTATTTATTTGTTATAGTAGAAGGTGGCAAACGAGCATCGGCTCACCCAATATCAAGTGATCCCTATCCATAGGCATCTGCAACAAGTTAATGAGTTGCAGATGCCTTGCCTACCTTTACGGATGGAGGAGGGGATAAACAGAAAAGTTATTTCCTATTCATCCCCTTCACCGTGAAGACCTCTTCCCCTACCCATCCTTTTCTTATTAGCAAACGATGGGAAGGGGAACAGGACTAGAATTAGGCCTCCGGCCTTCACTCATCAGACGAAACGCGGAATACTCAACTTCACGCCTGTGAGGTCGTGGTATTTCACCAGTCGAGCTGGTCCATTCGTACAACAGGTGTTGTTCGGGCTCTACCACTGTAACATTATATTTGTTGTCATGGTAACACCATTAAGTTGTTCGCTTCACATCATTTCTCTCAAACGCGCCAAAGGAAGTTTAACTTCAAAAATTCTATTAAGACAGTCGGACAAACGACTATATAACAATGGACGGATCACAGTTAAATAATTTAAATGTTCAAATTGCACTCAATACAACGACCCTTTAAAAGCATACTATCTATACAGGGGTCGTCGGTGTTAGTAACGGTGCTGCAGCAACCTGCAACCAAAAGGGTGATGCATTCATTTTCGTGAAATGTCAGTCTGTTATGTTGTTTATAATTCTACGGAAGCATATCGTTTCACGTCACAGTAAAAGAACTTATCGAAATGAAATTCAAACGCCAATGTTATCGTATTGTATTTGGGTAGAAAATCGAAGCGAGTCATTGTTAAAGAGCCGCGACGCCTACGTGTGAACAGAGTGATTGTGCAGCAGAACATTACAATAATACCGCTAGGATCAGAAACCATATTTATCAATTAAACATAATCCACGGCAAAGCGCAGTTCAAGTGGCAAAAATCTCAATATGTCTAGTCTTAGCATAAGCCGCATATTAAAAAACGAACTACGCTTAACAAATTCAACGGTATAAAATACAATAAGTGCAAGATTTAACCTGCATAAAGACAGTTCGCCTAGCATGTGCAAATGAGTATAAAAACACGATTACATTTCAGCAATATACAAACAAACAAAATGATCATGTATGGTTACAGTGAAAATAAAATTACAATAAGGATTTATGTAAATTGGGTGAAATATGATGTATATTAATAGACTGGAACATTACGACTATAATCAAAAATGTGACACTATATACTCTGCTACCCATGCGAGGCCGGGGCCTGTCGCTAGTTGTCTTATAAATATTATGTAATGGAAAATCAAATTTCATGCCGCAGTCAACTCTGCTGCTGTAGGTTGGGTATTAAAAATGAATCAGACATCTTTACGTCATAAAACAGCTCAAGAAGCTTTCAAAGAAATTAAAAGTATAATATAGAACTTTATAATATTAAAAATATTGCAATACTTTAATAAAATAAAGATAAAAGTGGCAAATAATACAAATATATACATCCGTCATCACTTTAAGTGAATTAAATGTTATATGTTCAGTGTGCTTGTTTAATAAATAACCATTAGTAACCAGAAAATAAAACAGAAGCGCTGTGAGACGTCCGCACGCGACGGTGGTAGCTGTCAATCTGTACAATTCTATTTATTGTCTATGCCATAGAATGTAAGTATGTGTCGTGTCTAAATGTTTATGTCTATATAATGTTTGTATGAAATCATCGAAAGCTCAAGATTATGGCAAGTATACGTCGATAGTCACATTAGGGAATTAATAATTTCAGTTCTAAAAGTGCTTTCTTTGCCTTCCAACTGGCTTAAATACCTATCAGTTTATATATTAAATACTCGTCTGTCAAGAAAGTAACAATAAGTATGAACCGGTTGCTCGAGATGTTTATGCATGAATTGGCTAAAGGAACAGACCATCGTAAAATGAATCCCCGCCAATCTCTCTAGTTTCAGAATGAGAAACATAAGCGACGGAGTAAATTGGACTCTCGCGGCTCACGAAATTATGGTGGACTAGTGAGATTTAGGAAAATTAACTCTAAGGGCCACTTGAATGTAATCCTTTCGCGGTTTGAATTTTTCGCATGTTTACCTCGCCACTTGAAATGATTTAAAAGTGCAACATATATAAGTTATTAATATTTATGAATTTAAATTGGTGTGTGGAATCGTACTGCATTAAAAATAAAGCTGCGTGCGAATGAACAGATAAAAAAACCTTCTCTTACAGAACATAGAACAATAGAACAGAATAAAACAAAAACAATCCTGTTTGCACGTAATTATTTACAAGACAACTGTATTCTGGCTTTAATGCAGTATGGAAGCTTACGTTGTCATATTTTATCACATCGTCCAAAGTTTCTTGCCTTTTTCCCCTCATTCTCATCATCTTTTACTTTTATTCCTATCTTTAGTTCAATATTATTGTAATATGATAGAGCTGCCGATAAAGCCGTGGTCCGGCCTTCTCAGGTACAAAAGAAAGCTGAGGTCTCTCTATAGAACTTTCCACCGAGCAACCTAACGGCTTTGCACTGCAAAGCGGAAACTTAAACGAAGTAACGGCTGTAGGCGAGGTTCTGCACTTCAAGCTGTAGTACACCTACAGATCCCTCTCGAGGCTAATAGTCATACATAAAATGCTTAAAATACAAAAAAAAATCCGAAGTTCCATTTACTGGACTCGTCATTTTGTACAGCAAGAGAGCGGCGTATATCGCATGTTACAGCCTAGTGAGTACATGACTTAATCTCTTAAAATAAAGAGGAGTCTCCGTATAGTTTTGCGTTGCTGTTGTCTTATTTATTTTATTTCTGTACGTCGATATAATATAGTAATGCTTGCCTACAACTGTAAATTGTATACAGACAACATGGTAATGTTTTCTTTTTTTAAGAAACTTTTGCCAAGATAATAAAAACGCACATAACAAATAAAACTATATTGATTTATTGTTATAAATGTCAATGAAATGTTCAATCATAGTTTTGTAAGTAAATGGCCATAATGAATCCGTATGTTCTTTCGTCACGTACTCCATGGTGTATCGATTGTGGTGCGAGGGGCGCGGGGGGCGCGGGGGCCGTGGGCTTCCCCTCGCCGCATTGCATCCACTCGCCGCGAATCTCGTCTAAGGGCGAGTACAGACACCTCACGACGCGGATTTGCCAGTGGTGCTTCTTGCAACATGTTGTATTATACATATAAAAAAACCTTAAATTTCACGATCAAAATACCTCCATTACTGTGAAGGATATGGGAACATCAATCTTTGCATTTTCTATGCAGATAAAATATATTTAAAAAGTTATACTATTCCAGCGGTTTTTATCATCACTTTTAATTGACCGTTATTTCTGGTAGTCCTGTGCCATCTTCATGTTGTAGCTCATACTATATAGCAGTCACTCGCGTTGCTTTTATTTTATCTAAAATTTTCATTCTAAAACTTGATTTCAGAGTGGCTAACCTACATTGTAATAATTTACACTTTTTAAATGTAAAACATTTTGCACAATGCACAATTTATGTTCAGCTATTTTCAATGAATTTAAAGCTAATTGATTTTTATCTTTAAATAGTGAAAATCAGATAGAATTAAATTGGTCCGTGCATTCAAAATATTAGGTCTGCATCAGTAAATTCTTAAACTAGTTTAACAACGGGACTTTCGGATCATTATGCCTTTTTAAAGGTTATTTCCATTAGAACTAAATAAAAAGGGTTAGATCCGAACTTTCTTAACATGGGATTAGTTTCTCCCTTTTCCACGAGCTTTAATTTTTCTTTTTTACCTTGCATTTGGTGAATTTGGATTTAGTTTCCTCAAAATAAATTTTAATAAAGGTTAACTAGGTATTAATAATAATGGGGGGCATTTTGAGCAGTTAATATTGAAATAAATATAAAATAATAATTTAATTTTGTCTCTTATTTATGTAACATCTGTTTTTTCATTAGAAATGCTTGTAATTTTGCTTTATTAGCAAATCATACCTACCTATAGACTACCTGTATTGACTTTAGTATTACTTATCGAACAGGAAAATTAAGAGAGATTGTGCCCTTAACTATTTCAATACTTTTCTTGACATCAAAGCCTGGCCAGGCAAATATCGGGTAAAAAAGAAAATTAAAGCGCGTGGAAGTGGGATAAACTTATTTCATTTTAATTAAGTTCAGAACGAAACATTTTTATTTAGTTCTAATGGAAGTGAACCTAAAAAAAGGCATAATAAGCCGAAAGCTCCGTTATTAAACGTGTTTAAGAAAAAAAAATACTGGTGCATACCTAATATTTTGGATGTTTGGACCAATTTCAGTCTAAAATCTTATTATCACAATTTATTGACAAAAAATCCAGTAACGTTAGATTCAATTAAAATTGCTGAACATAAATTCGGCGAAATCGATAGATATTGAGGTCCTCAACCATTCTACCATTGATCGACGCCTGTTACACCCTGTATAATTTATTTTTTTAAAAGACGCAATGCTCCGAAGTAAACACAATTTTAAAGCTATTTATAGACTTTGAACAAAATAAATAAGGCCTAAATCCAACTGATTGTTTGAATTAAAGTACTTCCAAGAAAATAATTACCTATACAAATATTATTAATAATTAATTCGCGGCATGTAAAAAAATAAATATCCTTGGCATTTAATGTAAAGTTCAAATATTAAATATCAAAAGTCTCACTAGATGGCGTTGCGCGCAATTTTGCGTAGATGGATGTACGGTTTACCACAGTTGTGAAACGAATGTATGTATGTATGTGTTTGCATACAGCTACAGCGGGGATCTAGCGGGGAGGTGGGCGGCACGGTACGCGGCCCCCGATCTCGCTTAGTTTGCGCACTCGAACGCTGAGGATAGACGCGCCATATGAATCTTAAGCGAGAATCCTTAAATAAACGAATTAATCATGGTGCACACCTGTTCTGTGTACGGATGTCCCTCAACAGCTAAATTAAACAAGGATTTAAGATTTCATAGATTTCCCCGGGACGCGAGGTAAGGTTATTATCAAATTTTATTATATGTACAGATAATCATCTAATACTACATATTATTTATTTTGTATAAATTAATATCTTTCGTGTGCATTACGAGTAAAATTGAGTTGAGGCTAAACAATAATCAAAAAACTGTTTGAAAAAAATTATAACCGACATAATCGCTTCTCTGAATGAACAATAGTTGTACACTACCTACTTGATACCCACCGACGCTTCGCGCACAGGCTTTAGGCGTTTGAACACAGTGATCATGCAATGATAGGTTATTTATTTATGTCAAAAGTTGTACAACTTATAAAATATCTCTGCGATTTTTGTTGTTTTTTTTTTGAGAATCAATAACAATTGACAAATTACTATTCACCCGCGATAAAATCCGTAAACAGTAGTTTGATTTCAATGTGTAACATTTGCGTAAATGTAAGAAATCATTCACAATGTTTGTGTCTTAATTTATCACTTCGTAGTTTATGGTTATTTATGTATGGTTTTCATTCTAGGTGCCAGACATGGATCGACGCTTGTCGAAGACCTGATTTGAAAGATAGAAATATTGAACAATTATATAACATGTACGTTTGTAGCCTACACTTTGAAAAATGGATGTATATGAAAAAAAAGTTAAAAAACGCTGCTTTTCCCGTCTTAAACTTACCATCTGCATCAGTTAATCCCATGAGTACACAAACTGAAGCCCCAAAAATGAAGACTTTAAAAGATTTGAATAGCAAAAGTGTTGAAAACCAGATCGAAGTTACTTCAGTTGGCGTAAATGTTACAGCGTCTACTAGTGCCCATACATTGCAGCCGGCAACAGAGCTGACAGATCATACAAGAAAGAGAAAACTTCGAAAGGAACTCAAAAGTTGTACCAAAAAGTTAAAGTTAATGGAACACGCCCAGTCTACGGATGACACCCGTCAGCAATTTTTACAAGGATGTGACAAGTTCTTATCACCCAATTTGAGTAAAATTGTCAAAGCTCAGGTCAATTTGAAACCTCATTCTAAAAATAATCGATATTCAAGAGAATTTAAATTATTTTGTTTAAATATTTATTACTCAAGTCCACATGCGTATAAATTTTTGTCAAAAACTTTATGTTTGCCTTCTAAACGTACTTTGGCGACATTTTCCATACCTGTAGGTACAAAAATTAGTGATTATATCTGGAAAGTTTTGTCACAGGTAATCAAACTCTTGTCGCCTTTCGAAAGGGAATGCACATTTTGTATGGATAAAATGAGTTTAAAATGTTCACTATTTTATGACATATATAAAGATAAAATAATAGGTCTACACGAAACAGATGACATTCAAGGTCCGTTTGCAGCAGGATATGCCTTTACAATTATGTTGAGAGGTATATTAGGCAATTGGAAACAAGTCGTTGGTTATGCTTTTATCAAAACTAATAAAATAGAGCAGTCATTAGAGGAATGGATAGTAAATACTATTAAACGATTGTTTGCATTAGGTTTTAAAATACGGGCTGTCGTTTCGGATCAAGGATCAGATTTTATAAAATTTTCCAAAACAATGGGAATATCGAAAGAAAAACCTTATTTTGAAATAGATGGGAATAAAATTTATTACATATTTGATGTTCCACATCTCATTAAATGCGTTAGAAATAATTTGATCAATTATGATTTTGAGTTTAATGGTAAAACCGTTAGTTGGAATGATATCAATAATTGTTATCAATTAGACAAACAAAGAGATTTTCGCTGCGCTCCAAAATTAACGGATTCCCACATATCGCCAAATAATTTTCAAAAGCAAAATGTACGACTAGCAACGCAAGTATTTAGTAACTCTGTTAAAGCAGCTATCGAAACTTATGCCAAGACAGGTGATTTAAACCCACGTGATGGAACTATTGAGTTTATTGAAACTATGGACAAACTCTTTGATTTATTTAATTCCAGCAACTTAGTTTCTCTAAAGCCGTTCAACAAGCCATACAGAGATAACGAATCACAGCGACATTTCTTACATAAAGCACATGACTTGTTTAGTAGTCTTAAAGTGAGGCAGAAAAATACTGGAAAAGATGTCACAGCTACAATTAAGTGTATCAATGCCTTTTCTATCACAATTAATGCTGTTATACAGATGTATGATGACTTGAAGAAGGAGTCCGGTTTTGACGAATTTTACTTGCTCACAAGTAGACTAAATAATGAATGTCTAGATTTTTTTTTCGGTATAATACGACAAGCTTGCGGGAATTGCAGACAACCAACCTGTATTCAGTTTGAGCGAGCATTCCGGAAAGCTTTTTTATGTCAAATATTTATATTATGCGGTGAAGCTAATTGTGCTGACGATTTTGATAATGTTTTATCTCAATATAGCAATTTTATACAACATAAGTCTATTCACACTCGTAGTCACGTGGTAACAGGTTCAACTACAGAAACCATTTCATCAAAATTTGATATTCCGGAGAAGAATAGTTTCTTGTATATTTGTGGCTATGTGTTGTGGCGCTGCGTAGATAAACACAAATGTTTATCGACACTTATTTATGCGTCATCTTACACTAACAACTTTTACTTACTCCAACGTGCGTACAGTACTTCACGCGATTCTTTGGGTGGTCTACAGGTACCTCCAGCTGATTTTATTGACTACTGTAATGAACTAGAAAATAATTTCAGGCATAATTTCCGTTCATTTGTTGGAAACAATATTTCAAAGAAATTATTTAACTTATTAAACAAAATAGAATATAAATCACAACCATGCTCATGTTTCCCTCGAACTTTTATGATAAGATTGTTCATCCGAATGCGAATACAATACATAATTAAATTTAATAATCAAAAGCTAAAAACCTCTCAAAATAAAGTGTCACGTAAACATTTAGCAGTGCAACACATGTTAATGTGATTAGGTGCACTCGTACTTATAAATAAATAATTAGGATTACATAACAATTAAATTTATTCCATTTTATTTTTTGACAACCCTAGCACATTTGCGATCGTTGGTGTCACCCGCAATCAAAGGTGTTTCCCAACTGTGTGATTGTTTAAACTGTGGTTTTACTCAACGAAAGCTACGGAACTACGGACTGGCATCATTTTACTCGTATCAATAGCAAAATTTGTTTTAAGTTTATTTAAACTTGACTAAATTAACAGGGCGTAACTTAAAATATGTACATATATTAAAATGTTTCGTTGCTTTGGATTTTATTGTATAAAATGTCGCATTATATTTATTTATTTAATATGATTGATCTACAAAATCACATGAATTAGTTTCTCAGTATACATTATATCAAACCTATGTAATAAGTTACATGTAATTATATCGAAATTTTAGATTACTATATTTTGTAATTCATTGTAATTGGCTTTTATCTCTCATTTTTCATTATGTAAATATTTCCGAAACAACACCTCATCCCAGTACATATTAATATAGATTGTTCATTGTTTATCTAACTCTGTTTGCCCTCAAGTTGTACTTACAGGAAGCCGATATTAAATCCGGCGGCCGGAAGCAACCCCAGCAAATAAAATTATTGGAAGTGTTTAATTCATATTTACAACCCTTGTTGACCAGTTAACGTCTGTAATAGAATGGTTTTTAAATCAATCGCAAAACGTTTTCGGAAAATTTATGTTAAAAATAAATATAAAGATAATCCTAATAGTAAGTATTAAATTTAGTAATTGCCTTTCATATGTCTGTATCTTTCTCGAAACGTTCCTCTTTCAGTCATCGTCTAAAGGATTGATGCCTAACGGCAAGTCAGCCCTTTAAACCCTATCAGCTAAGAATGTTATAATAGACCTTAAAATAAATAAGAACATTTATTCAAATGCAAAAAGCATGGCAAGGTAAGTAGACAGTAGAAGAAAGCCTATCGAAACTTTACGTAGCCAGTAAACCGAGATAAGTTCGTGTGTATGACCTCATCAAACAAATCGACGTGTGCTCGATTTAAGTCTCAAAAAGAGATTGATATTAAATTAATTACCTGTCAGGTCGAAGCGTCCTTTTGTCGGTCAGATGCGAGTTCATTGAATCCTTTCTGCGCCCCCAGCCTCGGCTGTACGACGCGGCAAAACAACTTGAGCTCTAGACAAACAAAATCCACCCTTATTTTACATCGAAATGCGTAATGATACTGTGGAAAGACAGGTCAGGATATTTTGGACAATTTTGGCAACATGTGCGTTGCGGCATTGGCCCGTGTTTGTTTCAATGGCTTTGGTGAATTGCCAGACAAATTTGTATTTAAATTAAAGAGTCCCAAGGTTTAAATTATATTACTAATAGGTATCCGTTTTTTTTGTAATGTACACGTTACTCATACGTTACGGGGTACTCAGTAATGATTTGTTTTTGTCTTTATTTCAACGTATGTTTGTAGTTTTGCAGTCAACACTTCAAAATAAGAAATTAAATATTTTAATTACTATAAAAATACAAGCGGCTTAAGTACCTGTTGACACCAGTACACCGTGTTCGATTTTGAAGTACATAGAATATTATTGTAATAATCAGCCTTTTTAGTACGGTTCCACTGCGGGACACAGGCCTCCTCCCCAGGAGAGGGCGTAATCCACCACGATCTCCCAGTGCGGATGTAATGTACATAATATATAGTTATTTTTTTGGATTTCTGATATTTACTAGTATGTTACATGAGTTTTTAATCTATTATTAGTTTAAGCGATTCCATTGCTTCATAGAACTCGCACACAGCGATAGTTTTATTCCTTCACCTGTACTTTTTGCATATTTTGACGGCAACACTTTATTATACTTATTTAATATACTTTATTTATACGAGTAAAATATAATTTAAGAAATTCGCAAAAAAAAAGATTATCTAAAATACATTATTTCATAATAGTTTTCAGCCACCTGCGAGGTGAGTCCCATAACTAAAGCAACCAGTGGTCAGAGTCACAGAGAGAGGAACCTCCTCACAATGCGGGCAGTCTGTTCTGTCAATCCAATTGCTTAGCTTCTCAAGATCTTGGTCGAAGCTCTTCGCTAAAAGTCCGTCCTGTGACTATCGGAATAATGGTAGTCGTTTACCCCAATGGCAGTAATCTCGTGAGCCAAGTCTGAGTATTTCACCAGTTTTTCTTCTTAGCATTCACAACATTCTCGTCATGTACACCCGTATTATCACGATATTGGGTCC
>JWHW01042886.1:161504-172623 GCA_000931545.1 Papilio glaucus
TTAATTGATCGATGTCTGTGCATGGAAGATATTTGAGAAAAACTATTCTTGGGCCTTCATAAACGCAATAAAACCCAAAACAATCATTATTAGAATTTTTGTCTGTTTGTCTGTGCGTTTGTTGCCGCTAATTTCAGAAATGGCTTAACTGATTTGGGTGCGGTTTTCACTAATGTATTGTGGTAAGCTTCACTTAACATTTAGTGTTTGTTTTATCTCAATCGATTTATAAATAAAAAAGTTATATCAATTTAACTGTGCTACCTAACTGTGTCGACCCCACATACGCGAGAAAAGGGCAGGGAGATGATGAGGTTATGTTAGTATTAAGTAGGTGACATCATTTCGTTAAAGTAAAAGGGTGAAACCGCGGGGCACAGCTAGTAATACATAATTTTATAATTGTTTTCAGTCGGCTGAGAGGTGAGTCTCATAACTAAAGCAACCAGTGGTCAGGGTCACAGGGTGTATTATCACGATATTGGGTACAATAGTCCAGATTATGTTACTTGAAAATTGCAGCATTTTACGTCCAGTCTTGTCATATCTTTAACGAATGTTATTAAATGAGTAACACATCCAAATTAACACCTAAGTTCTCCCTTTCATTTTAGTACATTATCACGGTATATTTTTATTAAAAAAAACTAACTTCGAAGTATACAAAATATTTTGAAGTTACTTTCAGTTGAGAAAGCAGCATTATTTACGAATTAACCAAGTAATTTGTCCCATGGCAGAAACGCTAGAAAAAGGACACTAACAGGCTTTTTGGGTCCCAATACGTATTAGGGAATTGTGCTGACATTGCTTGCTTGCTGACATTGCTTCAGACATGAACCTGAGATATGCATGATATACTAAAGTCTTTTAGATCCAGAGCCAAAGCGAAACATTGATTAACCTGTAAACACTACATTGTTTTAAATTTAATTTTAAATTTGAATAATGTGATGTAAATTTTATTTGAATAAGTGTAAGTCTACTTAATGATTATTTTCATAAAATAACTGTGTTTTATTTACATTGAAACTGCAATTTTAACAGTATAAATGTTGTATAACTGCAGGACAAAATAAAATCCATAGAAAAGCGGCGTTTTTCCGTCATAATTAACGTGCGCTTTGCAGAATACTTGGCAAATATTTGTTGAAACTTCAGTTTTAATCCTGCTGTTCAGCCATCGCCGACCGCTCAAAGCAAAATGACTGGCTCCCGTGGAGTGGCCCGCTTTTTATACAGCAAATATCAGACGGTATACGTTTTGCTCTGAATTATTTAAATTGACTTTACTCGGACCGAAGAGGTTATATACCTCCAGATGGATAATGCGGGACCCGAAAGTGAAGCCATCTTATGTCGCCGTGTTTGTTATTTAAAAAATGACGGCTTGTGCTATGAAATCGTGTAAAAACTATGCCTCAACAAGATAAATGTACGAACATCACATTTGACAAGTAATTAATTTTATTATGTCATCTGAATATTAATACACAACTAAATGTAAAATTTTAACAACATTAATACGACGCCATGACTTGTTGTAAGTGTTGTCAACTACATTACAAAATATAGAATTATATTCACACTAAAAATACAATGAAATAAAAGACGATAGATTAAAAATGTGTAAAAAATTTAAATTTAGTTTAAATGTTCATTGGAATTAAATTAAAATTTAATTCCAATGAACATTTGTATTTTAGTATATCTTTTAAAGACAAATTGAAATTAACAATATTATTTATTTTGTGATTATTTTATTTTTGAAATATTTTATAACTTTATACAAACACCGTTTAAATAGTCCTACAAATTAATATTACTTTTAAAAACTCGCAAGTATATTTTTCAAATATAAGAAGCATATTCCCCATTTTGTGGTGTCGTCGATACGCTGGTAAACATTCGCGGCAAACATTGAGCTTCACTTTTGAATATTGAATTTGTATGGAACGCGGTGTCTGAAGGTATCTATGACATCCACAACAAAGTAGGAAGGTACAGCCTATGAAGTTTAATAGCCTAATACTGTGACTGCAAAATTAATGGCTGTTACTCTTTTCATGAACATTCTTTACGTGTTTGGCTTCAATATATACGATTTAAACTGTTAAACCATGTGCGCTTGGAGTCTGATCTGTTCAATGTATGTCTGTCTGTCGATGTCTTGTCCATAGCGCTTATTTTAAGCAAAAGCCTTTAAGAAACCTGGGCTTAGGAGAAGAGGATGAATGCTGAAGGAAGATGAAGTAGGGTTTTATGTATTCAAAATAGCAGGATATCTAAGCATACCATTTAATTTTAAAACTAAATTTTAACTTGTCCAGTTATTTTACAGCATAAACATACGGCTGTGTACTAATAAAAAATGCCTGTTTTCAACAATTCATCGACTCTAGAGACTGGTGATAACAACCATTTAAATTGGTATTCCGTAAAGATGTAATAAGATTAGTGCTTTCTGTTATATTCTCAGCCTCTTTATCACTTTGGAGAGTAAACAAGAGACGAATGTACACGGAATAATGTATAGGGTATCAAGGAAGTATTTCGAAATTCTTTTACGACCCTCACGGGAGATATAAAAATGTCGGAACAGTGGGAGTTAACTTGAGTTTTAAAAAGTATAAAAATAGAGAACATTATATATGATAACTACAGCTTAGTGCTCACAGAATCTTACAAAATGTACCTTTGATCTCATCATCAAGAGATTCTGACTGACGTTTTCAACTACAAAATATTTCAATTTATTAATTTAATATGTAATAAATTATGGCTAAAAAATATCTTTACTCGAATTTTTAATTAGTCAACTAAAACGGCAATTTACTGTTTCTTTTTGTACAGACGACAGGCAGGTGGGGGCTCGCTTTATCCTGGTCCCCAACTCCCGTAGGAACACGTCGAGCGACAAGTCCGGCAACCGATCGCAAGCTCCCGTCGGTTTAATAATCCAGAGTATTCCTGACCGAGTAGATCAATACAGTAATAGTTTAGCGTTCGTTTTCTTGAATAGTTTTAATAAGAAGCTTTAACGACTGTATATCTCTTATGGAATAGTCAGGTATAAAAAAAGTTCTTTCTTTTATTCCGGTTAAATTATTGGTATACACCGTACTTATTTCTATACGTCTTGATAAATTGGAAGAGACGCAGTGCTATGTGTAGATGTATGAATAAAGAAGAATTAGCAAAGATGTGCAAGGATTTAGCCAAATGAAAATTCGTTATATTTGCCTCTCCCTCTGTTCTTTCTTTTTACGGGCATATTTAATTACATGTTCAATATGTGATATACATGTATTTTCGTATGACAATGGGTACGTCTTACCTTAAAGAACTATTCCTATGAACACAAGTGGAAAAGTTAGGCCTAAGTCTCACCCACTCGTTAATTTGTAGATGCGAACCTAACACTAAATCAATTAAGGGGATAAAAGAATAACATGAGAGAGCGTATCACAAAAACAAATTCACATTTGTGGGTACTTTACCTGTTAGTACTACGAAAATGAGGGTACCTTTAATCCTAAGAACTTTGAGTAATGAAAATTTACTCCCTTTGTTGTTAAACGTTTGAAGGTATTAGCCCGTTTTATAAGTTTGCGTCGTTTTCATTTGAATTACTAAAATCATTTAAATTACTAGTGACGGGATGTCTTGTTAATTAGTAACTCTTAAGTAGAAAAGATATAAAAAAAATAAAGGCGTAGATTTTTATAATTTATGTAAGTCTTTGTTTCCATTGCTTAAACATTAAAAATACTAGCGACGTACTCAGTATTTTTAATAAGTAGTACTAATTAAGTAGAAGTTTATAAAAATGTGTGTTTTATAAAGTCAACTGAAGAATTGGCGAGGAACATGTTAAATTTATGACTGCGTTCGCACTGCCGAAAATAATAACATAAAACGTATCGTTTCCTCTAAAAAACTGAGATATGTTTTATGTGATTGTTTTCACCAGTGTGAACTCACGGCACGACCATGATCATTAAAGAATTTTGCCAGAATTATAATTAATTATCCGCCTAATGCACGCCGGTAATCCATGAGTTAGTAAAACATATGTTATGGAATATGATTTTTATCCGTAAAGCGGTCAGTGGGATCGCAATGAAAGACCTCAACTCAAGACGAACAATGTTGTTATCAAAGGCTTTCATTGTTTTAAATTGTTTTAAAGACACTACTCACTTTCTCTTTTTAGAATTTCGAATCCGTGGAAAAATTTATTTCATCTCTTTTGAACCAGCTGTATTGTTCTTCTGTTCCAATTTAATAGGTACATATGTTTTACAGAAGAAGGTGGCAGACGATCAAACGGTTTACCCGATTTTAATTTAGCGCTAGACATCCGCAACATTCAAATGAGTTGTAGATGTGTTGCCTACCTTTAATGGACAGAGAGAGAGACAGTAAAAACGATATTCCCTTTTTTTCTCTAACCCCTTCCCCGTGAAATCCACTTTACCATCCTTATAAAAGGATGGGAAGGGAAAGTGGGCTAGGATTGGGCCTCAGGCACAAAGGACAACGAATTGCTCAACACAACAAACAACAGTGTATTTTTTAAATTAAAATAAAAAAATACAGGATTCAAATTAACACAATGCTTTCAGCTAAGATCCGAACGACACACAGATTGGCTACAGAGAACTGTAATTGCCTTAATCTCTGACTTCCTCATTAGGAGTATACAGTCGTAAAAGCTTAATCGTTCATACCAATCATTTGATCTAATGCTATTTGTATTTGTCACTTTCCAAATTCAATACAAATAGAATTCATTCCTTCTTTTATCATCTAGAGGTATAATCGATGTGTATTTTATTGTGTGTGAGCTACTCGGGAACTTAAAATCAGAGTCCTGTACACAAATTCAGAGTTAAACTTACTTAAAAACCATTTCTTAGATGTTCTTACGACGTTCCCTTAAGTTAATACACATTTTTACAAATATTGTATTTAGTAGCCAAAATTACATTTCTCGTAATATTGATGCAAAGACAAAAACTTAATCAATACGTTACTACGACTCCTTTGGAACAAGTTCAATATTAAGGTTTTCAACACTAGACATTACAAAATATTTTTTTAAATTTATAAATATGTCGAAGTACACGTATGAAATATATACAATGTCACACAATTAATAATTGATAATATTTCCGAAAACATGATACATCTTCGTGTCAATTTGTCATATTTCTTCTTTGTATCAATATTTCATAAGTAAAATATAGAAAAACATAATGCAAGTTGGCGCCCAAACGATTAGGTATTTAGGACATGAAAGCTCGATGTTCAACGACCTCGTCTCGTCGCGCCAACCTCGGCCGCCGTCGGCGCGAGCTCTGTTCGAAATTTGAAATTTTGAGACAATCAAAACATGTCGTCGTATGTTTTTTTTCTGTTCGTTGCAAAACGGCCAGTGAATGGGAATTGTGGTAGTGTTTTTGATTTTAGAATTGTTACATGCCAGGTACGTGCCATGGCTTTTGTCATAGACACATTGACATACATACATAGAATTTTTTTATTTATTTTTTCTGTACCTGTATTCCATATCAGATGGTAATAGAGATAATAATACCTTAGAATATCCATAAAATTTACGCATGATACTTGCATGTGTAACAAAGAAAACGTGTATGTACTGACGTAATTACAAACCGATAATATCTGGTCGTATTACACAAGGCCGCGACTCCGGTAAACAAGAATACGCAGGTTATTTCATTTTATAAATAGGTGCTGCTCGCAAATTCACCACTATGAAATTCACACCAGTCATGTTTGCATCAACGTTGCATTCTTTTCCCAATTTATTTCGATATGGGTTATTTAGGGTTGCCACAAGTAAACACCTTCTACAGCTGAAAGAAATTCACTGATTTGGCAGATTTTTACTAGAGGCAACGAGTGGAGTTAAGCACTTGAGTTGCTTTTAAGTGAGGCTATTGAATTCGATAAATAAAAACATATCCAAAGAGATCTAAGGTTAATTAATTACTTACAACTTTGAACATGGATAGTTTTCAGTTTTTATTTCTTTTCCTTCAATGTTATTTCCGTAATTTTGTTACTCTGCTGAAGTAGACAGAGTTGAAAATTGATATTTACTATTCGTAGAGCTTGTAAATGTAATGGGTGAGTCTATCGTTATACAAATCTGATCCAAAAACAAATGTTTGAGGTACCGTACAAAATGTTTTTGTGTTGGTATTTCAATACCATAATATAAAAAAAAACTGACCAAAAAGTGATTTATAAATGTTATATGGATTGATAACGCGCTGTGTTACAATACACCAACATCAGAGGTGCATTGTTCGCAAGTCGGACGACTACTAATTTGCAACCAAATTAAGACATACCGTTACCATTGTAGTCATAGATTTGCATTCGAACCTATCAAACGAATACTAAGCTTTTATATGTTGACACATGTTGGTTATGATTATGTAATTTGTAAATGAGAAATTAATTAGAAATAAAGGTATGATTCTTATTGCAAAAGTGAGTGACAGCGTTGATAACAAATTGGAGACAAGGAGAACTTATATCGATCAGATTAGTAACATACTACAGAAGGGCGATATAAGAAGTACCTGTAACCGACGAGTTTGTATGCGTAGATGTATGGATGTAGAAGAAGGGACAGAGGTGTGCCAGGATCGCGCCAAATGGAAATCTGTAATCAATATTTATTTTATTTAATTAAAAAAAAACAAGTTTCACCTAATGATTTATTGAACATGAAGTCAAGTGGAAAACTGCACAACACGTCATCGTCATTATTTTCTACATACTTGCAAATTCCTTTAAACCAGAATGGACCTAGGTACAACAAGCGAGCAAACACACACAGGTGCAACCCATGCAACAAGCTAATGAGTAAACAGATAAATGGATATTTCTTTTTCTTATCCATCCCCTCCCCTGTCACATTCTCTTCTCCTTCCCATCCTTTGCTTATAAGAAAAGGATAGGAAGGGAAATAATTAAGCCCCTGGCACCTGTATACAGCACTGCTTAGCGACCTCAGTAAACAGTTTTTAGCCGATGAAGGTATATGAATGTGCAGTAAGTCGTTGTGAATTGGTTACAGAATTTTAGGCTATTGTTATATTTAAAACTAGCTGTGTCTTGCGGTTTCACCCACCCTGCTATTTTACTTAAACGAAATGATATTACCTACTTAATACTACCCTAACCTCAACTTCATCTTCTTGCTTTTTCCCCGCGTATGTGGCGTTGACACAGTATGACCGTAGCACATCTTAACAATTTTATATGATTGTTTAAACTGTGACCGTAGTCCATACTATATAGTTTCTGGCTACAGTTTTTACCGTCGGCCGCCTGCCTAACGCCAACCATCCTCGGGAATAATAAGCTAACCTAACCTTACAAAACACATTACATAAGAATATATACATAATTTCTAAAATCGTCTATATACGTGTAAATACTGTTTTACCATTACCAGGAAGCGTCGTGCATGTGCTCTCAATGCACAGTCTGTGTAGCTGATGCTAGCAAATTACATAGAAAGTTGCAAAATCTCCGAAACTGTCCAGTTTTGAGCTTTGTATAAACTTCCAATCATCAGCATTTTAAAGATCATAATATAAGTAATAATAATATATAACTAAAAGTACAACCTATTCAACTGAACCGCCATTTTATAGCTTTTTTATCGAACAAATGTTCGACATGGTTCTTAAATTGTTATAACTTTTTATTTATAAACCGATTGAGATAAAACAAACACAAAATTAAGCGAAACCACGATACATTTGTAAAAACCGCACCCAAATCGGTTAAGCCTTTTTTGAGATTAGTCCGCTCACAGACTGACAAAAATTCTAATAATTATTGTTTTGGTTTTTATTGCGTTTATTAAGGCCCTCAATAATAGTTTTTCTTAAATATCTTCCTTGTACAGACACCGATCAGTTACATTTTTATTATATATATAGATGATTGGAACCATTACCGGAGGCGTATTATAAAACCTTTTATAACATACGTTAAAATATTTGTTTCGGAAATGCTTCGAGTCACCTTGTACGACGTGCATTATACGAGCCCCGGGCTTCGGGGTCCGGACGTTATGACTAAACAAAGAAAATTTTCTACCTGCTTTTAGGCTACCAACCGTTTACAATGATTACAAAACCTTTGTCAAACTATAAAATTTTAACCTTCCTTACATTTATCTACTGCCATAACTTTGCGATGTAGACAGAGATTTTTAATTTCCAAAATCTCTCTAAGGAATTTTAAGGGATATGGGATACAGGTGGTAGGTAGAAGAATTATTATTTCTGGATATCGTTTAATCAGTAACATGCCTTATTCCCCATCCTCTTCATACCTCTTACTCTTCTTCTTTTCCTCAACCACTCTTTGTCAAATCCTTCCTACAAAAAAACTGGTAGGTTACACATCCATACAACCACTAAGGTACTCTTTTATATAGAGTTTGTTTCCATAAGCAGTCGAAAAATCTGTTAAATAGCAAACACGCGCCAAAGGTGTCAAACGTAACGTTACGTGACGCTATGTGGTCGGACCGCTGCCGACAACGACTCACTTTCACACGGCCATGCCATTCTACATTGACACTGCGACCGTTATGATTCAAAACATCAGCTTAAAATAATTTAGTGAGCTATACACTATTAAAATTTTCTAAACACACGTTAAGCTAAAATACTAACGAGCGTATGCGTTTGCAAGTTTATAAATTTTATTTGCACTTTCATGATGTTTACTGATATAAGCATTACTTATTTGGCTACACTACTGAATGGAGATGAAGAGTGGAATGGAGAACAAGTGACCTTATTATTCGTCCGGCTCCCAATCCGTTTATATAATGAACATTTCATAGTTTCAAATTGCACGATTCCGTTGAAATGAAAATTATAGAATGTAGCCAGTGCAGAAGAGTTAAGCCGTCTGATTTAGGAAGATGTTACCTTTTACAGTACAGTTTAATAATAAAGCCGTTGGATCCAGAATTCATTATAAGGGACAATTAGCAGAGATCTATGCACAGGGCGTTTTGTTTATCCGAGCTAAGTAATCATTATTTGTAATCTAATATTAACGGGCTTCATTCCTACAGCTCGATGACTTAGTATGTTGCGTGTGATCTATTAAATTTTACATTATTTATTACGTGTAATTTTGAAGAGATTTTAATTTCCGACTTTTGTTGTACCCTCCAACAATCTTTTGTTACGTAACAGGGGGCGAGTGACTGGGGTGTTTAACATCCTGTCGTTAAGTAATCCGGGCACCATTACATTTAAATTATTATATAATTATTATATTGAACATGGTCCAATCAACACAGAATAAGTTGACACAACCAAGATCCTATACATACCTTTTATTTGACACTTAATTTTAATATTCATTAAATTCTAACCAGAAATTAATTATTTCAAAAGAAATTGTAATCCTTAGTTTAGTAGCAAATTTCATATTAATTTTAACGTAGCTTATCAGAAAATTCCAAACCCCGACCTTTAGAATTCAAGTTCGATTTTAATTGGATTGAACAACAACACCGGAAACTTGTTCCAAGCTACTACTGTACAAATTATGAAGGAAGATACAAAGACGTTTGTTTAAATGCCTACACACTACGGCAAGAGTGGCCACCGGCCAGTCTTATAGTCCACGTTAAATCCGTGGAGAACTGCGATAACTCGCAGTAAGAAAAGAAAAATGTTTTTAAGTGAACCTCTTTATTCTTACTTAGCTTCGTAAATGTCTTTGTTAACTTCTAAAGTAATAATCACAGTGGTCCGTCTGTGAAATTGAAATGAAGTCATTTCATGTATTATGTCAAATATTTTTACCCCGATCAATCGTCTTACCACCTGTAACGGGCTTCTTAAAGCAATGTTTAATAAGTAAAAAGAAAACGTCCAGTAAACTAATTAAAAAAAACTGTTTAACATTTTTATCGTCTCAAGTGCGGTCATCAGCCGGGTGCTATGCCCGGGACCGTCGAGAACAAGGCGACCAACTGGCGTCGTTCACACGGACATGCCGCGGTCGCGCCGATTTCAGGCCAGACCTGCGCCTGCGCCGGTTGCGACGCGCGAGAAAGAGAGAGTGCAATTGGGAGACCACAATATCGATATTTATTAGGACATTCCGACATTTTTTTAAATGTAATGCAATGCGAAAGAAGCACCTTCATTACGTGGAGCCTAGAGCCTTCTAGAACATTTTAATTGTGATTTGCTTATTTATGTCTTAGCTAAGTCTTATTTATAACTTACAATTAATTCATGTTATAAAAGCACGAGTGTTCCATATATACATACATATTTCTACCATAATGTAATATTGCAGATAAAAATTAAATCTACGTTAAAAACCGCCTTAACCGTAAACGCTATAACATTTTTTGAAAAAAGTAAGAAATTGAATTAAATATAATATATTAAACTAACTCAATACTTAACATATTTTTTTAAAGTTGTTCCTCTAAAATGACAAATAGTTTTGATTACACTGTCCCGAATCATCAATAAAATATGGTGACAATGATATAGCCCCGTTGATAATGCACAGGTGTGCTCTGTGCTCGCAGGCCATCAGCTGTTCGGCGCTCGTGCCCGCTGCCGCTCTATGGCCGCTGCTCTATGCCCGAGGCCCGCGCGTAGTCTTTCTCGACATTCCGGCGCGGTGGGACGTGCGTCCCTCCCCTCCACTCCGCACACCGCTACGGATGTTTATGTGCACGCCACGCACTGTCACTAAGCCGACCGCAAGTTCTTTGTCTAATTAGCAGGTAGGCGAATGCTCCACACAACTTATTACCTATAAACATACATCCATAGACAAAATATATGAGGCACTAAACATTTTTAAGTCAATCAATATGACTTATGTTTCGTAAATTAATTTTTATAGGAACTTAGATATCACTTGTAAATCATAAGTTTTAATCAATTTATAGGAAAAAGGTGATGTAATTGGGACAGTTACATTGCTACATAATTACACAAAAAAATATTATGATTGTAAACTATGGATTTGCAAAGGAGACGGTAATTTATGTAGACTACTGGCGGCT
>JWHW01042886.1:176143-196886 GCA_000931545.1 Papilio glaucus
AATGCTGTTTTACAACTTTACAACTAACGGCGTGAAGGTTATTTTATGTAACTGTAGGTGTGCGTCGCAGTGCGTCCATGAGTACCGGCAACATAATTTGCCTTTCTTGCCTACTTTCGATTTACGCGTGTTTTCAGTATTACATAGTTATAGTTGGTTACTGTGTTAATGTAAAGATATTCAAATGATTTTTTTTCCATATTTTTCCTTATATTTTCAGATATTTTTTCCTCCTTTTTTATTTCTTGAGGGGTTTTTGCCTTAAAGGGGTTCATACAATTAAAAAAAACGTAAACTGTATTATAGAAATATTATAATTCTTTGTATGGAATAAAATAATATATTATTTAATAGTAAGTTATTACATTTTGATCTAGTCAATCTTGTTTTCCTTTAAAATGGATGTATGTTAAATAAGAGTTGTGTGTTTTAAAAATTATAGTTATGTTTAAATTGATGAAAGCATGATAATTGTACGCCGGATCGTGGTGGTAACAATTAACACTCCGCCTGTATTTTCCACTCCCGAATCGACACAAACACGCAAACACGCGTGGCTCATTTTACCAAAACAAACTCACTGACGGAAAAGAACAATGTCTTTGATACTGCTTCTCGTTTTCTTAGCTGATAGAGATATACAGAAATCTTATCCTTGTTCGCTGTAGACTTACTCTATTAGATTTGTTTGTATTTTTATCACATTCAAGTTAATATCATTTTAATGTTTTCATTATATATGTTACAGTTTTTGAAATTTTATATAAAATACACATAGATAGAATCGAAAGACTCCAAAAGAAACTCCTAAAACATTTGGCTTACCATGGACTAATTCCGAGAAACTTAACATCATATCAGGATAGGTTAAACCGCTTAAATATGAAATCTCTCAAAGTTAGACGTGATACACTGAATATGGTGCACTTACACAAATCAATAAATAATAAATATGACTGAACTAATTTACTGTCAAAATTTAGTTTAGCCGCGTCCTATATTACTGGTCCGGCGTTATCGCACCAATATAGGGAAGCATTCTCCCATCCCTCGTCTATCAGCTCTCTATAATGAACTGTCTATGAAAATAAATAGTCTAGACATTTACCATGATTCGTTATCTGCTTTCAGACGAACAATATTTTCGAATATCAAAGATGTTTAACATTCTGGTAATAATGATAATACTAAATAAAAATAATTGATACATAATCATAAGCTTATTTATTTTTTAGGTCATTCATAATGTTTTTGATCTTACGTTTTTTGTATCCGTAGAATTTTTTTTTGTTGTATCTCTTTGAAAAAATGTGTTTGGCTGTCTTAAGATATGTAACCAACCTGCATTTCATCCTTTTTATGACGAACCGGTTTTACTGTTAGTAAAAACGCAAATGTAACAGTTACTTATAGTTTTGAGCCAGTAACAATTTAACTTACGTGCTTCACGCCTCCTAAAGATTCGAATTAGTCTGTACAAGCACATGTACAGACTTTAACGGCTTGTGGTATGAATATTCGTGGTCATAAATAAATATTCTTCAGGTCAGTAACTATTTGTTTGATCCATTAAATGAATGCAATTATATTTGTAGTTGGCCGCGTGCAAAGCGGAGAGCTTGTCCCTTGTATTTAATAACATCGCGTAATATGGTCCCCTTTGTTCGTAACGTGTATACTGGGTACACATACATGGGGTCGTCACCCGCAGATTTCCTCCTACTGTGTCCTTTTATAACTAACCATTTCCCACGACGTTATTTCACAAATTGTTATATTGCCTTTTTATATTTTTACCTTTCTTACATTACGATCGCTCTGCTTATTTTTTTTTTAGAAATAGTAAATCGTTACGGAATAATAATTTTAAGTTTTTATATATTAAATAAAAATATAATTAGTCCAGATGAAAACTAAAAATTTAATTATTTTTTGTTTTTAACCGGATGTAAAAATTTTAAATTATACATTCCATCATTTTTATTGGTTTTAAAATTATCGTCATTGGATTTTTTTTCTTGATGACTATAGAGGAAAAAAGTAAATTACAAATTGTGTAGAATTGTGTAAAGCCGATCAGGTAGAACCGAAACAGATTGATAGAAAAATAAAAAACATCGATAGTCAAATGTTTTTATCGCTACAATCATCGTGGAGAATAAAAATGCGCTCACGCCCGTAACCCAGACGGGTAGGAAGAGGTTATGGATTTCCATTAGGCGCGATCGTGGCACACTTCTCTCACTTCTTCTACATCCATGCATCTATGCATACATGCTCGTCGGTAACGGGTACTCCTTATATCGCCCTTTAGAAAGTCACTAATCTGATCGCTAGTTCTCCTTGGACGTCCCCCTACTAACTATGCCACTCACTTTTGCAACAAAAATTCGTTTCGTTACTCTTTATTCTTTCATCCTTTCAATAGGAAAAAATATAATAGAAAACAATTTTAATAACATTTATATAAAAAGTCACTAAATTGAATTGATATTTATTTAATTTCGATCACTAGGAGTTCATAAGTTAGTAGGTATGCATAGAGAGCCGTACAATAGCACTGTGACGTCATCATAGCTAAGAATAACCTGTACGCATCAGTCCTAGTATAAACGGAAGAGCACTCACATGTTGCCCTCTTCCTGTATCCGATGAACAGACAATGGGATGCGGTAGCAACAGACAAAAAGGCGTAAGAAACAAACGTTGTAATATTTAACCAGTATAAATGTAATTTTCTCTTTCTCTTTCCTGAGAGTCGGGACCTCTCTTCTCAATCTTCCCTCAAATGACCTTCTTCCCCTCTGTGAGGTCCTCTGCTAGATGGACAGCATTGTGTGCATAGTTTCGAATGTAGCGCATGTCGATATGCCCATGCATGCAACGTTTGGGTTTATACAACACTAACTTGTAGTCAAATTAATCATTTTATTAATTACTAAACTAATTCTTGATCTCGATTCGTCTGTCCCATTCATTCATGTATCAAGCCTTAAAAGTTAATCACCATTAATAATTATCGCTTATTTTAAGTATCTAGGATCTAAAAACATTATTGTGTACTAATTTTAAAGAAAAATAGAAAATATCATGTTTAATAAACATGCTTAATTATAAGATAGCTTGCGTTCGATACGTTTTACTCAATTATACTTTAATACAAGCAATATATAATTTAAAAAAAAAACAGTAAGCCCGCCTGACTGCCTATGACACTTCGTTGAAGAATACGAATCAAAATACACTCTTCGAAATAGGTCAAGCCTTTTAGGCTATAAGAGGGTCATGAAACGGACATGCATACATAAATACCCACGAAAAACATTACCCTCCTGTGAGTGGAGCAAAAATTGACTTATTACCGTGGATTTCCACTGGTGTAAAATCGTGTTGCGATACAAGGTATCTTTCTCTCAAAAAAAAACTGAGATGACAATTGACAATTATGTGAATGTTTTTGACAGTGGAAACCCACGCTTATATTAATTCCAGAAGTAAATTTTCCTGGAAATTCTACTTCCGAAATTTATCTAATATACTCTAAAGAGGAAACTATAATATGGTAAGGTTAGTTTATTTTCATTCCCTGCATTTCGTCCATGAGGGCCACCTTGTAACTGACATCTGATGTATCGGCACTTACCGACCTTATCTTCACTAATAATTCAGTAATTTATTATCTGGTTTCCTTACATTTAAAATGGAGTCGATACTGTCGCACGTTACAGATACTTCCTTGAAGTTATAGCAGTAGTCGTAAGATCGTACATTCAAAATCAAATAATAGTTTTATCCCGTTTAGTTGGTATAAACATCACCTAGAGAATGACAGTTACAATATAAGTCTCAATAATTTGCCACTTTTAAATTAAATAATTATTAAATAAATTTATGTTACTGACTTTACATTAAAAGTTATAACAATGCCGATAGCAGATTAAGTCACGATATGAACTGTAAGTACTAAAATCGAGAAAAAAACTTTCCGGAGTAAAGCAACCTTTGTAAGTCATCCGACATGTTGTTCAACAGATCAAGAACAGTACACACTGTAACTACAACCGTTACAACATTGAAATATAAGTATTTGCAAGCGAGTCCGAACTTTATGCCCTAATGTTAAGACCTAAAACGAATTGCAGTTTAGAGTTCTAAAGACGTAACTTGTGTTGTCTACAGTACTCACGTACGCTGTTCTTTATTGAAAATTGGACTCTATAACAATGTAATAAAACATAAAATTATAATTGCTAACAAGTCCCCCTGCAGAATGGCGCGCGACAAACTGGACTCGTGTCGGTAGATCGCGCTACTTACTGACGTTCTTAAACTTGTTTTTTTTTTGTAGCAATCAGCTGTCGATCGGTATTACTAACCAGTTTCAGCGCTCACAAATCTTTCTTTCTATATTAAAATAGTAAAATTGATTCCTATAAGTATTCTACATTAGTAAAAGTATGTTTCGGAATACGAGTAGATTACAGTAATACATATATGAAGATTTATTACTGAACTAGGGACCTGCCCTTTCATTTACTTTAGGGGATGATTTTAGATAAATTCTTTTATTAGTTCTCGCCTATGTAGTAATAGAAATCTCTGTGAAAGATTTCAAGTCTCTAGGGCCAATAGTATGGGCTGTGCGTTGACATATAAGTCAGTCAGATTCTCTTTTATTATTACTTAATAATAAAAAACAAGCTTGGTATGTAATGTTAATTTCATAGTACGGATGTCAATTTCATATTGTAGAAAGCAATTATTTTGTAGCTCTAGTACTGACCGAGGACGAAGTACCGTTAGGACCAAGTTTTTGCACAACTAAGGCATTAGGAGTCCCGCGGGAAGCGGAATTCTCGGCTTGGATTTGTTAATTTAAATAGTTTAACGTATTGAAGCAACAGCAGATTTGATAGAAAATGTTTATTTAATTTCATACCTCCCACGAATATCTTACCACGACCTTAATCAAACTAAAGGTTTGTTATAAAAAAGATAAAGGTCATGAATTTGCTTGTTACGAAGCATCGAGCAGACAAAAGCTGTGAACAAAAAAGTTGACCTTGCAATTTTATGATCATGATGAATGGATGATAGAGGTTCCTGGTAATGATCATTAATTCTAAGAGTGAGTGTACATTTTGTTTATGACAAGGGTAAATCAAAAATACTACACTAATGTTAAACTACACACACTACCTTCCTTTGACCATTAACATCGGGTGGGATTTTGATCAAGTAGATGTCATTGTAAAAATATAAATGCTCTACTATTACTCCAACAGTAAAGCTCTTTACTCACAGCATAATAAAACAGAAGTAATAAAGCCTTTCTTTTGTTCTTTTTTTTTGTTCAACATCAGCACCATCATCCAAGAGCTGTCCGCTGCTGCACAGAAGCGTCAAAGGATTAACACATAAAATCCTTTCCGTTCTCAGTAAACAGCAGTTGTATTAGCATAGTGGAAAAGATAAGTAGTAAAAGGTTACCATTGAATGGCATATTAGAAGGAGGGAAGAATGTCATGTGACAAGGAAAGTTTGAGACGTGAATGAAAGATGGATGGATTGCATGATTGGTGACGTGATTAACAGAGAGTGACGACTGAAATGACGAATGAGAGATCGATATGGAAGTCGAAACCATGTTACGCCGGCCTCACATAAAGTACGAAAAGGGCAGATGATGTCTCTACATTGAAATTTGTACCGTTTGAAGAGATTAATAAAAATTCGATGAAGAGATTTTAATTACCTTCTAACTGATGAAATATGTGTTAATAAATCAATGTCTCTTTTAATTGGTCTATTTAGGGCAATACCATTTATAAGGTCACATAAATCGGGCGAGCAAAGGTGAAATTGTACACAAAAACAGCTGGTGGACCGACCACCTCGCGGCAACAGCTCGGGGCGGCGTAATAGCTTAATAAGTAGACAAATCACGTTTCAGTCGAAGTAAAACCCGTTTTGTGCGTTAACAATCAGCGTCGTCGCTTATGACAGGGCTCGTGAGCCGGCGGCCCGCTGCAACTGTGAATAATATGGGCTTTATATCCGGCGCGAGCGTTTCTTATTGACATCAAGTATCCATGAGCGTTTTATTCTATTTTTCATTTAATAAATTCATTAAAACTTGTCAGACACGAAATGATAATAAACCTACCTAGCAATATAGTAATTATAGTAATTATTAAATAGGATTCTGAAATAAAAAAATCTACGATAGAGTTATGTGTGGTACGGCTAACATGTACTTGATCAATTGGTTTATTGAATAAATATAAAAACTTAATACGTGTCTACATCCATAAATCTACGCTTGCATACATCGGTTATATAATCGATTAATAAATAAGGCGTGTCACATAGGTCATCTACAGAATTTTAAAAGATTACTACTTCCCTTTTCCAATCGTGAGTATTCGTTTTTCCCATTATTAATTCTACGTTGTAATGACCATTTTCACCATAAAAATCTTCTAATTACGTAGTAGCTTCAAAACATTACTCTTTTACAAAAACATTAATCTTTCAATTATTACATAATAAACATGGCCGCTGCGCTAAAGTATTTGAGAGCCCTGCATTATGACGACATGTACTCGATTTCTATTCCAAAGCCCTACGTATTAGCATTGCCCTCCATTTTATTACTGCATCCATATCGCGTTATTTTACATACACTGACGCTTCAATGAAGAACTTCATTCTAAATGTAAGCTTTAAATTTTCAATGTATTTGATATAAAAGAAATCAACATGTTAATTTCTGTCAGGGAATATAAATAGCGTATAATAACAAAATTTTGTTTCGGTATAACTCTTTAGCAATATGTTGTAATTGCGCGATAGATAGGACATAATATTTTTCTTTTTAATGTAAAACTTCTTTTTTATAGAAGAAGGTGGCAATCGAGCAACGCATACCTCTACAAAACCATGTTCTGGCCACAAATAATGTTTGCTCTGCGTATGTGTTGCATCTGGGTGTTAAAACGGTCTTATCAGTTACACTAATCGATAAGACGTTTTATCACGCATATACATATCGACTTCTTGCTTCACAAAGCTTAGTTGTCTATTTTCAAAATCATGTTAAAGTCAATTGATATCAAATAGAATTAATAGGTTATGTTATTTTTTATGACGTCTAAAAATAATATCTAAAGTTAAACTGGTTTAAACTGGCTTAATCATAACCCTGAATTTGCTGTAACATGGACATCAGTCATTTTCTAAAACAAGCTAACTACAGCGCCCCTAAAATTACGTCCCTTATAATATTATTCTCAATAAATTTCTTCCTTCGAAAAAAACCTGGTTCTAACTGGTCTGTGTTGCCGTGTTTACTAAAGTTGGTAAGGTGATGGACGACGAAGTTCCTAATATTTATATCTAAATAAATATTAAATGCGAAAGTTTGTATGTATGGATGTTTGTTACTCTTTCACGCAAAAACGACTGAACGGATCTGGATGAAATTCGGCACATAGATAGGTTATAGTCTGGAATAGCACATAGGCTATTTTTGATCCCGGAAAAATGTGCGGTTCCTGTGGTATACATTTTTTTGTGTTTTACAGGTGCATATATAAGTATATAAAAGGCGATGTGTATGAACAATGTATGTTCCTATAGATTAAGAAACGACTACCCGGGCTATTTCGTTGAGTTAACGACCTTGATGGCGTGAGTATTTTAGTTTATTATTCGATTACAAAACGTCGTGATGTCTAAGAAGTAAACATAATACAGTTTTAATATAGAAATAAAATTAAAGTTGTAAAAACGCCGGCCAGACTTTAGAAAGTCTCTCGTTAACAATACGTAACTAATGACCTCGGCCTACATTATTTTTGTCCCAATTTTCGTCGCTGCTATGTTTTTAATTAAACAAATGCTTAACAACGAAAACATCAGACTGATGTTTTTATTAACAAATTGCCACTTAGTTTCGTAGTCGAGTCTTGAGATAGGGTCTTATAACTGTTTTGGGAGGCGAGGCAATTACAGTCATAATACGGAGCTAGTTTGCTAGATATCTCCTAATTTGTAATATTATTTAAACATTCACCCGGGTCTCGAGTTCGACGATTTTTCTTTATAGTAATGAATTTCATAAATTGTTTTTATTTTGAATAATTAATAAAATTTGTTACTGTCCATTCCCGTGTCGGATGCTCAAGAAAAGAAACAGTATGAACATATTGCTTGTAGAATTAGAAATACATAAAATTTAATATTTTATTACGTCACCAAACCAATCCACTTTGAGGTAAAATCCTGCCGACTTTTTCGAGTGGTGGCAACCCTATCTGAAGCGCAAATATACCCTTGTTATGCTACACGGTCTTTCTGATGAATAGATATTCAGCAAGCATTTTATTAACCAGGTAAATTGTCTTGTAGACCAGAAGGAAGCCCTCTTAAAGAATTATTATGAGGAAAATATTTATGTCAAGCAACGCATGCCTTGTTAATCGCCACTAATGCTATTTGTGTTGCGATAGAGATACTTGCTAGATGAGGACATTATTTCATGGTTGCCTTACTTCTTACCACTCATCAACCAGTAACTTTAAATATAAAATGCAATTAAATTGTTCATTTCATGATAATTTAGCAAACAAAGATCTAGAATCATAAATGTCAAGAAATATTGTTTATTTTTGGGTCATTCAAATGTAGCTATTAAAATAAATAATCCTTAAGATGGTTTTTAAACGGACGCTCTTTTAGGACTTAGCAACACGTTCGTTAATTTGCCTTATATGTTACTCCCATTGTAGTATTCTTTACACGTCGACAAATTTTTTTCAAGTTCATATTAACGACCTATAAATTACACAATATGGCGTAAAAAGGTTTTGTTGAGTACCTGTTAGCACGCAAACTACATTGTAAAAATACGATAATCAGAGGCAAGTTAAAAAAGGTGATGTAAAAAAGAGGTTCTTAACAATACTTACAAAGATAACTAACAGCGTATAGATGTTAAGTCTCCTAAACTAGTTAACGTCGTATTTTTCTGATGTTAAAGGTCATATACCAGAAAATTTACATAAATTATATGAATTTTTGTGTATGTTAATATAAACATGAAGTAGAAACATATTATTGTTTATCTAAACTTCAACTACAAATTCTACTAAACTTTAAGATAGTTAAAATTTTTAAGAGACATTATCAACTAAATATTTAATCAAATAAAACGGCTCCCACTCACCTCACCCTAAAGGAGTCCCAAAGCTTGTCGGTACCAACACTCATGTACGCGAACTTGAAAACCTTTAAGAAATAGGTATATTAACATTATGGTAATTATGTAAATCTATCTGTGTAGATTTATATAAATGGGCTTTGTTTGACGAAGAAGAAAGACGAAGAAACCTCAAAGAAGACAGGCGTAAAGTAGAAGTTCTGCGTTTCGTGTGACAAGCCTGATGAAGGAGGCCTAATTCTTGTCGTTTTCCCCCATCCTATTCTTTTTAATAAGGAATGGATAGGAATGGAAAGAAAATTTGACGGGAGAGATTGGAAAGGGAAATATCCTTTGTCTGTTTATCTTCTCCTTTGTCCATTAAATGTAGACAACGCATCTACAACTTATTAGCTTGATGCAGATGTCTATGGGTAGCGGTCAGGTAGACCGCTAGCTCGTTTACTACCTTTTTGTATAAAAATATGTTAGTCACTTTTTTATGTCCCCAAACTTGGGTACGAACCTTGCCTCCACAGAAAACATTAAAACATGGTTCAGGCCGAAACTTATGACTATGTTAATCCATAATTACCAATCAGTATATTTAATAACCACCTATTTTATGAATCGAACGGTTATATTAACTCTAGTATCATCAAATAGGATTGCTAACAATAGAAAGACTCCTATTTTAAGTATAATGATAATCCAATGAGCGGTTACTGAGTTACAACGGATTCGTTGATCATTTTTAAAGACCTGGTAATATCCGACACTAGGTTCGATTACAGTTTTGTAAGCTTTGTTGGCGGCAGACGCAATAGTTTTGTGGCGCGTTTCGTTGTCGCTAGAGGCGCGTCGCGTCGCGTGGTGTAGGAAACGACCTTAGTGACGTCACACGAGGCCGCGCCGCTCTCTCCGGCGCTCGTGTAACCCAACAACTACAGTACGTTCACCATATCAATGTTCGGGACAGGACTATTTTCAAAATAAAGATACTATGTAACCTAATCGTAAAGATTAACTCAATTTATTATTTTACTATAATTAAATTAAAGTTCATTGTTGCATAACACATACAATACAATTTCAAGTGGAACTCATAATTTTAAACGTAAAAATAAATATACGTTCCCGCCTAACAAGAAAATACTTTACAAAAGAGAACTGTGTCCATTTTGTCAAGTCTCCTTTTTTAATAGGATCTTTATGTACTGCACTTATAGTAAGCTATATACTAACTGATTTATAGGTGGGTGACAAGAGTAGGTAGCAAGGACACAATTATCAAACCAGAAATAAACAAAAGAAAAAAATTGTCCCACAATTTCGTTGTAAAATGGCCAAACTATTTGACTCTTTATTTATTTATCAATTTCGCTTCCTCTTCGCTCCAGTTTTTTGGTTATTGCTCAGTATTGTGGATGGATCTGGCCGTCCGGTTTACTTATGCGGCAAATAACTCTAAATGAAATAGAACGATAACGCCATCCATTCATAATATATGTGCAAAGGGATAGGGCACATTGCACGGAAGAAGCGTCGTTTGATAAGGTCAAGGTAAGTTCCAGTTGTGGACGACCAACTTTGTGCCTCGCCGCTCTTAGGGATACCTTTTGATACTTTTGATACATTGCAAATTTTCTATCTGTTTAGTTTCATATTCATTAACTTTTTGAAAAATAAGTTCATCTTTAGAAATTATGCTTACCATAATCTATAATTTTTTATGAACCCAAAACGATCCTTTGGTGTTAACGTGTAAAGAATTAAAATTATCTTTATCAATATTAGTATTATTTAGTTATGTGTACTGTGTATATGTATATAATTATAGTCATTTATACATATAATCTATGACATCAATTACATATTCAATTATATAAATATTTACCAACGATTCTTATGTTCAAGAAATGTATATTACATTTAAAATGTATTCTGTCATTTCCATTAATCCCTCTTAGTAGAGGGCATGAATGATTTTATTTATTTATCACTGAACCAGTGACTTACTGAAAATGTGTTAATTGAACTATAAATATATTATGATTTTTATCTCTAATTTCTTTGAAGATAACGTGTTGTTTAATTTTTATCGTACAATATCAATAATTTGTAACAATTTAGTGAACGATCAGAAACATACAAGTTGACAAGAAGACAGTTGAACAAAATACCATACATAGCTAATATCTATGATTGTACGAGTAACAGGTGAAAGTATTCAAACATAAACTAACGCGTATTTATATGGGCACATTAGCGCCAAGTGCCAACCGATTCTGTTACTGAGCCGTAATTGGTGTTACATATGACTCGAACTAAGCCAATATGGCGTATTTCCCGCGTAATTTGTGTCGGTCGAATTGTTTTATCTTGAAACAAGACGTAGTATACAACTATTTTCTTATACATTGTGGACATATATAAGATTCTCAATGAATGTTATTGTTTTTTTGGTAATCTTATATGGGAGTTTATACTAAAACATTGGCATAACCGGTAGATACTGCTTATTTCTACGTGTGTTTGTGTGCGTGTGTTTGTGTGTACGTAGTAATTGTGTCTTTATGCTCCCTTATATAAATATAGGTAAATTACATTTTAATTCATATTAAGTAAAATTTTCGCCTTACTTAAAAACGTAATAATAGATTAAAATTTAACAGTTTAATAACATATACGTATTATTATAAATATTTACAATATTTAAAGTTAAAGATTTAATATATCAAATGAGTCATAGCTATAGCTAGTGGAGTTATCAATTATTATATATGACTATTACTATTTACGTAAATAAATGATTTAACATTTATTTAATTAAGTAATTTTTATCTGGCGCAAAGAAAATAATATTAGTATTCATTTGGCGCATCTTTTAGCGTGTAGCTAGTGTAGCGCCCTTGCCGTGTTTATTTGTAAGTCAATTACGGGACGCATCGCGCAAGTGGAATGCGCGGTCATTGCCATAGATTAAATAATTATTACAAACCACCGTTTCCATTTCGCTTTGAATTGCGAACTGGAGTGCCATCGTGAACTTTTTAAAGTAAATTCTTGTAGAATATTTCAATAGTTAGCTTGGAAATGGTTTTGCATTTACTAATCGTGTAGGTTTTCTTTCTATCTATAAATACTGTGTAATAATATAGGGATTTTTATCGTATATCGAGAGGTAGGAGAATAGATATTAAAAGGAAACCTCCTTTTTCCTGTCCATCCCCTCCTCTGGCAATTAAAGGTAGGCAACGCATCTGCGACTCAGTTGCTTGTTAATGTCTACGGGTGGCGGTCACTTAACACCAGGTGACCAGCTTGGTCGTTTGCCACCTTCTCCTTAAAAAAAAAACTTTTATCTGATGTAAAATATGATTAATGTTAAATCTGGGTATGGCATTAACCGCCTCTTCAGTAGGTTCAACTATCTGATGGATAACAGTGGTAAGTAATATCAACAATATTGGAACCTGCAGCAACATCTGTTGCACGAATGACCTGGCTCGACCGGTTAAATACAACGACCTCACACAAGACAGGCGTCAAGTAGAAGTATCTTCTGCGTTTCGCGTGAGGCCTAATTCTAGTCCTATTCCCCTTCTCACCTTTTTCGACGGGGGAGAGGGTGGATATGGAAAGAATATATCCTTTTTATCGTATCTGCTTTCCTCCTATCATTTTATCGTACAGTATTTTGAAGTGTAACAATATTATGCTATACCTACTATGTGTTTCACATTATCCCAACACGGTGGTTCCTATTCCCCACTGGTTGACACTATGGGCTCTACAACTTATTTGGTCGCTATTTTAGGAAGTGCCCGGGTCTGAAAATACGTTGTCATCTTCTCCGTTCAAATGTAAATGTTTCTCGTTTGAATAATTGAAATAACTGGTAAGTCCACAAAATTGCATTTACTAAACTGGCTTCGTCTTGCATTTTTTTTTACATTTTTCTACCTTTTTTTTTTGATTTTGTAAAGCCATAAATTTTACAGCCATATATATATAGATATTGCATCTTTATGATTGTACAACGTCTATTGAAAGTGCATAATACATTCCTTTGGTGTTATAGCATCAGCCATTGTTTTCGTTGGACGATGACTGATTCTCTGTTTACGCGAATGCTTGATGCACTGAATATATCTAATGCTATTAATCTGTTCTTTATTAACCTTTAAATTACATGCTTCCTGTTTCGAAATCAGGTTAAATACTTGGTAACATATTGTTATTTTGCTAAATATTCTCTTTGTTCTTTTATAACCACAAATATGTCTAGTAGCGTGTACATACTGTGACGTCTAGTCTGTAACTCCCATCTCCCATTTTGTCTCCATCTCTTCTTTTTTTTACATTCGTATCTTCTTACACACCTGTTTCCTAGCAAAGGACTTATATTTTTTGATTAATCTAATTACTATTTTATTTAATGGTCCATGAACAATTGCAATTAACAATTAGGTATTGATGCAACCATAACATTTAATAATAGTATTAAAGCATATATAATGAACATTTTCTTATGTGAAAATAAAAGACGAAACACTGATATAACTTTACTATTTGTTTGTTAATAAACTATTAAGGAATAATAGTTGAAATATTTATAAAGTCTACATCAAGAATTTAACGCTATTATTAAAGTTAAGACATTTCCAAGTGAAACGTTCTCGCCATTCATTAAGTTTTTGCTAACGAACAACAATACAAAAGATCAACTTCCGGTGCAACTTTAAGGCCTTCGCCTCGATGAAAGGTTCCGTCGTACTATTGCGGCACTCGGTAAAATACGCGTGACGATGCCCTGGATAAAATAGTACTTCAAACAATTGTTTGTGTACGTACAGAACCTCTGGAGATGTAGTTTGTTACGTTTTTTAGTAAATTGCTTTAAGTAGCACTTTTTATAATAATTAAACTAGCCCTTGACAACAATCCCATATGGTCAAAATTTGGTACGCATTAAAATGAGCCTTTTCATTATTCCCTTGAAAATACCCATCTCAGAATTGGATGAAAATACAGCACTGGTGCGTTCCGTTCGAGATCCTCTCCCAGCGCATTAGGTACAGGATGTATAACGGGGATCTTAGTGCTAACAATCTCACATAACCCAGTTTCCCCGAGAAGCAAAGTATCTTTTAAAGATAAACACAAAACAAAAAAAGGTTGTTTATCTTAGAGTTGCTTTAATGATTATCATTGTCATTGGCTCAATTGAAAGTGTTCCCTTTTTAATACAATTTTTATAATTTTGCTTTCAAAAATGTCTACTTCTTAGGTATCTAAAATCTTTTCAAGAGTATCTTAGCTCAAAGGCGTCCGAGGATCCATTAAGCCCGGAGATGATTTGCTAAAGAAGTAATGTGACATGTTTGTGATTTCTGTCTATCGCTTGTAGGTCAAGATCATTTATTTACTATCATATCATTGTTATTTTAAATCTGAAACAAAGTAATGATATCACGTCATTTAGTTCTGCGTCATATTACATGTTCATCTATAAATATCAAAGCGGCACGAGCCACGTTACTTCGAATTAAACTGTAATGAATTGCTTGTTTCGCTCAGAATGCATAGATAAGAATTATTCATAAACGCGTTCCTCTTTGCGCATATTAACCGTCCCAGCCGTTACGCTATTTTAGATGATATCTCAACGCAATAAAGCCTACATTGGTAAAACATTGACTATCTATTACGTTCCGAATTGCATTTACGCGTTACGTATAGAATAGCCGTCATTCTCAATGACAAAGTTCGGCTGCAATTAAGATCACACTTCGTTAATGATATTTCTTCACGTTTCAACCTTGGCTAGTGTCGGAACTAACAGCAGAAACGTTCCATTTATCCATTTACGACCGCGCTGATATAATATTCAATAAATAAAACGAAAATTGTATTCATTGCGGCTCTAAAGTGAACACAGTGAATATGTTGTAATAAAAAACGAGGATTGAATGCCGTATTGAATTGAATATCGTTCGAAATGCGATATATGAGTAGTCGGTGTATGACTACGATGAAACGACCTACAAAATGTTCGCTTTAAGTAGGTCGACACGAACGACAATCGGCCCCAACGTTTATAATTAAATCATTTTTGTTGCAAGATAGAGTATAGAACTTTTGTATTACGTATTAATAATTAATAATAACCAATCACGATATCTTATACTGTAACAGTAAGGTTATAGACAGAAAATACTTTTAATTCTTCTTCTTTGTCGTCCACTGCTGGACGTGGGCCTTCCCTATTGATCGGCACAAAGATCGGTCCCCTGCCGCCCTTGTTCAGTGGAATCCCGCAACATTGACCAGAATTTAATAATTATTCTCAATACATTATAATTTATACTCTTTACTAATAGCGTCTATAATACACAACTTATTTTGTAGATAATGGTGAGTGATAATGTTTATCGCCACATGCGCCAAAAACTACGTGTTTCATTTTTTTCTTTCTTTATGACGAGGGGTGACAGTTACCCTTACTACGCCAAAACACGCAAATACATGGAGACAGATAAAATTACACCAATAACCAAATACCACTTCATGGTAATAATTTATAGAAGTATATTATGATCATGGAGTGGTTCTATTTGTCACTGACAGCACATATAGTATACGTAAATTTGTCAAGCCCATCGAGTTACTGATAAATAAAGTTGTCTTTATTAATAATATAAAGAGGAAAATTTTGATTGTTTGCTTGCAATAGGCTCTGAAACTACTGGACCGATTTGAAAAATTCTTTCACCATTAGAATCCTACATTATCCCTGATTAACATAGACGATAGAATTTTTTATTTATAATTTTTGAATTTTTTGTTAAATTCCCGGGCGACGCCGGGGCGGGCCGCTGGTATTAAATAAAACTCAGTTACATTGTATTTCTTACCGTGGGTTTCCACTGGCGTAAAATCGTGTCGCGATACAAGCTTTCTCTCTAAAAAACTGAGACAATATATTTTGGGCCAATGTTTTCGGTAGTGTAAGCCCACGGTAACCGTGAATCGCACTGTTGCAACATTTACATAAAACATATGTGGTTCTATCTCTCTCTACCTTTCTCTAAAAAAAATTGAGATTGACTGAGGTACTCACAGTTACTGTTATCAGTTGCATGTTTTTGTTTCATATGTCACTGACGCATTGTAAGCTTCGTCAGTTTATAATCAGACTAGGCATTTGCCTTTGATCAAAAATTGCTGACAGTATATAATTTTATATACTGTTTGCAAATTTTGACAAATGACACGTCAGATAGTTTATAAACTATCGATATCAATATATAGAAATTATATAATATATTTGATATCTTGTTTCTGGTGTTTAGTACATTTAGTTTTTAACCGACTTCAAAAAGGAGGAGGTTATCAATTCGTGCGTATGTTTTTTTTTATGCTTGTTACCTCAGAACTCCGCTCCTGGTGAACCGATTTCGATGATTCTTTTTTTGTTCGAGAGCTAATGCTTGTCGATTGGTCCCATTTTTTTAGTCAAGATTCAACTGGCAGTTTTTGAGTTATTCTTAATAATGCATAATATGACAACGTTGAATTTTACCTTCTTGGCTTACGTAGGCTAAACTATAGGACTTACATTAAAATGATGCATCAAATAATTGTAGCTCTTTATATAAGCTAAATAAAAATCCGGGATGATAGATATCTATCTTCTATAGTTTTCTCACAATAACCATTTTTATCTTAGGAAATATTAATTAAAACGCACTCGATACTTACTACGCGATTACTCGTGTTCGGTATGAATCCTTATCCATTCAAATGTCTTAGTAATCAAGAAAATTTAATGTAGATTATAATTGTTCCTTGAACTATATCATTTTGACCAATAGTTTAGAAGATATCAAAAGTTTAAACTACAAAGTAAGTAAAAACTTCGCGCAAGTGATTTCAAAAGCCCCATATAAATTAGATTTACTAAAAATCGAGAAAAAAAACTTTTAAACAAAAACAAAACCTACTTCAAAAAAAACTATATTCAAACACAAGAAATCCACTGAAAAGTATAAAATAATTTTACGCAATTAAACCGACTCCAAAAATAAATATGATTAAGAATTGATTCTTATGTTTAATTGCGTAAAATTATTTTATACTTTTAAGTGCATTTCTTGTGTTTGAATATAGTTTTTTTGAAGTCGATTTTGTTTTTGTTTAAAAGTTTTTATCTTTATCTACCAAAAAACAATTTATTACCAATTTTATTATTGTATTGTTATAATACTCAATAGTGATCACTATCTGTAGCAATATTGGAACGTTAGCACATCTTAGGTCTTTAATTAGCCAATCATCTATCGCCTTGAACTCGATACGTTCGATTTTCAGCGCTATTATCTTGTATTTCTTGTTACAGCCGAGATAATATCATTACTTCACAGAAAATAGAATAACGAACTACCCACTAAAGCAGTGTTATAATTGAAAAGCTAGTCTTGTATTAAGTAATTTTACAATAGGATATTAAGTTGCTAGTATTGTCAGCTTAAAAGTATCTCCCAACCTCTAAGGGCTTGTGATGGTCTCTTATTGGAGTAGATATAGACAGCGTAACATATACCTGTGAATGTGGCCGTATCGAGAGGGTCGCATTGAGGTTTTAGTCAGGGCAAGTCCGTTGTAACTGCCATTGCCCTTTACAAGGCTGCGTATGCGCTTATGAAAGTATTTATCACTATAAAACCAGTAAATTTTACTACACTAAAGGGCTGTAATATCTTACGTATTAAGATAGGTAACGATTTTGTTTATTGTAATAAAGACGTAACGTATTTTGTTTCTAACTCATACCTGAGTAACTTGTTTATGTAATATTAACTTCCTGCTTGCTATATGTTATGAAAAAAGAATTCACACAGACTTTAATCCGCCGGTTTTGTTCCTTGCGCCACTACAAGTCACATAAGAACCAACTATAGAGGCACTCCTTATAAATTAATTAGACTATATTCCCTTGAAGATGAGAGTCTCTAACTTGTCTGGAGATTGGCAACGGAGCTGCCAATTTTATGTTGATACTTTTACATGGTTAAGGGTAATTTTATACACAACACCTGTCTCGATTGTCGTTAATATTGTTTATTCAGTATTATTTATGTAATTGGTTTGATACTGTTCGTATAAATATATTCGCTTCATTGATTTTTGTTCTGTGTATACTTCGCTCTCTTTCCCTACATATGTGAGCAAAAGAGACCGACCTACACACTGAATCTTTCTTCTCTATCGTGTAACGAAATGTGTTTAAGCTTGACAAGTTTTTGAATGTTAATTCTCGATTTGCGTTCAATGATATCGCGGCCTAAGAATTTTCACTTAAAATTAATTCATGTTATCACAATATACTACAATACAATATATTAAATCTTATACTTTTGCTGAGAATCGAATTCAATAATCCGTTCCTACTTACTATAACTCGGACACCATCAATACATCGAATTCTTAAATAATGACGCGGATACACTTTCCATTTTTAAACCAGCTGTTGTGTATTGTGTTGGTTTTAGAGATCTCGTGCACCGCGGCAAGTGAGCGGCGGCCGAATGTCTTAAGGCCGTTCACACTACACCGAATATTGACAATTATTAATCGCTGAATATTTAAGCTTCAATTCGGAGGGCAAAATATTTCTTTAATCGCTGAATATTTAAGCTTCAATTCGGAGGGCAAAATATTTCTTTGGCCATTTCTTCTTTTGCGAATCATTAGTTCTCCTTGATAGAATATGTTTTTGATATGACAAGTTAAGGGGCTGTCAAGTTTTATTAACGCTATTTTCGATTCCTTCACATCCAAACATCTACTTACAAAAAGTTACTTGACCGAATAGTGCCTGTTTTTTTTTAAATTAAATCATTAATGTGGTCGACTGTTGACTCTCTTTCTATCTCAATGTGTTTAGCACATTAAATCTCTGTTTGTATCAAAATAATTCTCACAAGTTGTAGCTGAATCGGTGTCAGATTTATTTGAAATGAATAAGGTATTTAGTGACAAACGAAAACAGAATCAGATAAACGAAAACTATTTGGTTCAAGTTGCCTGGAGGTTTGGCCATCGGATGGTATGTCGGGATTTAAACATCACATACTTAAAAATTGTTTACTGAAACCAATTAAAATTTTGAACAAGCGCTAGTTTTTTAATATAAAAACATATGTTTACACTAATTTAGAAACGTTACGTCTAATACGGTTTTGTTTTTAGATTGATTATTTTCAAATTTGTCGTGTTATATTAGTCATTTTACTTTTTATCAACTCGGCGGCCTTTAAACTTTATCCAATGTTCTTTACAACTGTTTTCCTCATTACAGTCATTACTTGGTTATTATTTCTTGCTAACAAAAACAATTGCTGGTTTTTTTAAGTGAAAACTTCTTTAGCCGCGTTAGAGATATTAGGTTCGTGTGAACAACATGCTTATTAGAATTTGGAACAGTTTCGCGAACTTTTGTTCATTAAATTTTCTTGTATTAAATAAAAAAATTATTGTCGATTATTTATTTATTTATGTACTTTTGTAACACCTGTTTTGAGTTGTCACTTCAAACACAAACACTTGATGTTCTCGTGTCCTTATGGTTTCTTTTATTCAATTTAGATTATATATATTTATTTATAATATATTGAATTTTGTTTTCAATTATATTTAATTGAGAAACACTATTTATTTTTAACAATAATTTTTAAGCATATTATTTTCTTTTTATAATTAAAATACGATACGATAAATGTAAAGTTTGCCTGCTATTAAAGATTTGTAAACAATTTAAAGAAAACCAAAAAGTCATCACCCCTGCACCCGTGGGTGTCGTGAGAGGCGACCGAGGGAATAAATAAAGAAAATAAAATTGGGGTTGGGCGTTCTATTGTGCAGAGGGCATTATAATGCGGTTGCTAAGCCCGCATCCCATGGCTACTGAGAGTCACACCTCATGCGTTGGGAACAGTCATTCGAAACTTCAACCTTTTTAATATATTGCAATCCTTAACACTGAAATCAACATTGTACAATTTTGAAACTATATTTATTGTGTTTTACAGTCTACAATATTATTCATAAATACTTTGCGAGGAAATGACTTTTTCTTTGTAATAGTTGTACTCCGAAATCACTAAATCGATTTTAATAATACTAAAATACTTACTGTGCCCTACATTATCTTGTAATAACTTAGACTATATGTGTTTTTATTATTAACGTTCAACATTAAAATTCTTTGGGAAGTCGCCGGGAACGAAGTTACAAATAATCTACTTATTTTATTATTTTCTTATAATTAAATTATTTAATAATAAAAATGTTCTGCAAGATTCTGCAATTAATATCTCATTAATTCTTAAACATTTAATGAAAAATGCAAACAAATACAACGGTACAACGGATACTGAACTTAAAAATTAATCTGAGCCATGCTCACTTAAATCTTGCTAAAGATAAAATTAATCCGTAAAAGCAGGGGTGAGTTCCACGACATCTTTGCGGGGG
>JWHW01042886.1:196897-254069 GCA_000931545.1 Papilio glaucus
GCGGCAATAGGGGTCGGGATGCATCGACCCGGGAAGGGAACCGATCTTTGCGGAGGGTTAGGCGGGAAATCGTTGTGTACCAGGATATTTTTACGTATCGATACTTGTCTCTAAAAACCCCATACCATCACCATTACGCAAGAATCCAAAAAGAAAATTAGTGCGGTAGCGTTGAATCGAACCCGTGACCTTTAAATCACAAGTCGTTTCGCCTTAATACCCAGTTGTACCTTGTGCAGGAATAACTGTTTAGAAAACTTAGACACTTTATTTCTTTCTTAAAACAAAATTATCAAGCTTTGTATCCCCATTAGAATTATTTATTAAAAACACAGAATAGCAGCATAAAAAGTTTAAAGAAGAATGTCGAGATTTTATCTTTATAAGCAAAATACGAAAACAGTAAGATTCATACAAAAAGAAAATGGGTAAATATAAATGTCTACGTTAAAGCAAACTAGTTTTATATAACGGCCACAATTTCTCGTTCGTTACTTCATACGATGCGAGACAGAGAAACACTACACGGAACTTATACCTGTCCCACTTTTGCACTACTTTTACGCTACTTTTACTTATTCTCTATATATCCTTTAAACAATCATACTACTTAATTATAACAGAGAACTTGTCTCTCAGAACATGAACATTTTTAATGCCTTAAATATTTACTAGCAAAAATGTTTACTGTTTAAACGTCTACATAATGTATAAAAATCTCTACCTTCTTTGAATGGAGCAAATCAGTGTTAAACATGACTGAGATTTAAAAAAATTGCAGATGTTTTTCTTTGTGCCAGGGTAGGAATAGGAAATAGTGCACCAACTTAAGACTATTCCAGGGTAGGAATAGTCTAAAGTTGGTGCAGAATCGAATTCCTTGTAACAATTATATCCAGCGATGGACTTTTAATTGAAGATGAATTTAAAGAAAATTACATGAATATTAATAAACACGTTATTGTAGTTCAGTCTCCACTTTCAAACTCCACAAAAATGTGTGATATTGTGTCACCACAGAAACACAAAATAAATAAACAATTAAAATATATTCTACACTTAAAAAAGCGTATCAAATATTTTATTCAAATTGGCCCCGATCTGCTACGAGTTATGTTAATTGAAAATGTTACTTCTCTCTCTAGCGCGCAGTAGTGTTGCCAGTTATTTATTGAGTCAAAAGATGTTGCGGTTTTAAAAAAATAAACGAATATAATAGACCCATGAATACGCATAAGAAAAATATTAGCATAGGCGGAGGGCCGCATAAAATCTTTTAGCAACAAAACCTTCCCATTCACGCCTCGGTATTTCAAAGGGAAAGTGTCGCCGTGTAGTTTATATTAAATTGGAGCGATCGTTATGAGTTTATTCGACATCATTATCTTTATTTACAACGGATTCTTATTGTATTTTAATACAAATTTCTGAAATGAATGTATCATAGTAACGAATTTAAATACATTTTAAAGCAAATAATTAATACCAACTTTATTTATATGTTAACCTATTTTGTCAATCATGTTGAAAGAAATATATTTATTTTTATTTCAATAAACAAAATTGTGAACAAATCAAACCAAATTTAAAAAATTCAAAACCTCACTATAAAAATATCATTCGACTGTTCCCCTCCAACCCTCTCAACGAGAACTCGCGCCGACAGTACCCTAGTTACAAACCTACCTTGCCGGACACCTACTCCAAAAATAAATATCATTAATAATTGATATTTATGTTTAATTGCGTAAAATACTTTTTTGTTACTTTTTAGTTACATTTGTTGTTTTTGAATATATTTTTTGAAGTCGGTTTTTAATTGTTCAAAATTTTGTTTATTTCTCGATTTTTAGTGAATCTAAAGTTTACTTTAGATCAACTAAACGGCTGGTATATGAGACAGCGTCGTTTAAATGAGACAAATGAGGTTAGGATGGAACGCCTATCTCGAAATCTACTTCCAGGGCCATTTCAAAACAGAATAGTGAAGAACGCAAAAATAAGCTCAGCATCGAAATCTTACGTGAAAAATATCTGAACAGTGAAAATTTCTAAAAACTCTTGGTCTTGGCTTGATAAACAATCTTTTATCTGAAGAAACGGAGGATCGACGTGCCCACCGCCTTGGTTTGATACACAGTCATTTTAACACAAAACGAGAACACCGTCAATGTAGTCAAAGTCAATTGAATATGCTTTATTAAGAATAACTCTAAAACATCTGGTCAGATCTTGATCAAATTTATATGGGAATACATGATAACAACCAACTTTCAAACAAAGATAATAAAAAAAAATCAAAAGTTCCAAAGTAACATCGCTAAGCCCGCTACTGCGCGACTACCGGCTTTTGAAATCGCTTGTGCGTAATTTTTAAACTTTTGATATCTTCTAAGCTATCTGTCACAACGCTATAGTGTAAAAGGCAATTATAATGTACATTTGATACTCTAGCTTACAAACATATTTATTTGGATATGGATTAATACTGAAAACGAAAAAATAGCGTCGTAAATAGCACATTATTTTTTAATTGATTGCTCTAAAGATAAATGGTAGTTAATCTGAGATAACTACTAAAAAATGGGACTACACGACAAGCTCTAGTCGAATAAAAAAAGGATCATTGAAATCGGTTCACCGGGAGCGGGGTTCTTATGTAACAAACATAGAAAAAAACATATAGATGAATTGACTAATTAAATTCAATCAACTAGTTGTTTTTGTAATTATTTGTATAAATAATACTTTTCACATTCTATAATCTAAACCTAAGACCACGTTCAAACCTCCGAACCTCGAAAATGTAATCAACTGTCGGCTTCGCTCACATTGAAGGATACACCGTTATAGGGCCAAGGTCTTTCTTTGTTCTTAATTCATGTTTCGTTTTATTTAACCAACTACGTAGTCAAACATTACACAGATAATGTCAAAGTTCTAAAAGGTCTTTTATAATTTTATTACGCTCTTTAAAAGTTTTCTTAGCTTTGTCTTCTAGATCGTGGCTGTCAATCAAGAAGATTGTGGTCCCATTTGTCAAACGCTACACTTTTTTTATTGTTATTCTGACTGTCAGATCACTTATTATCCAATTTCCTGAACTCGAAATTATAAATTCATTGATTAAACAGCTTTTATAAATATAATAAAAGATAAGTTTCCTTTTTACTTTTCATTCTTTTTGATAGGTTTCGTCATCGTCAGATTCATAAATGATGTTGCTCCCGTTGTGGTTGTAATAAGAATGTTGACAGTCTAGTACCAGGAGATAATGAGTGTACAAGTTGTGAGATAGGAAAATTCGTAAGGCGTGGTTAACCTGAATAAGGGTGAACACGGCCCCACCCCCGACCTCGACTTCACAAAGCGCGCTACAAAATGAAATGTACTCATGCCTCTAACATTCAAACATTAGATAATTTTTTTCGCATTGTAACATTATGGACATATTTATATCAAGTCTAGGCTTTGAATTTCGAACAATAATCTAATATTTTTGGAGTTTACTCCTTAAGAATTGATTTTCATATATAAGCCCGGAGTATGAAAATTTATGAGGAGTAAAATCCAAGTATGCGTTACACGAAAACCGTTACGTCCATCTCATGCGCAACTTATCTTGCGCATTTAGCAGTACAGATTATACACGGCGGGACAGAAACACTTGCGACATGTCTGTATATGTAACGGTAAATATGGTTAATTTTCAAGCAAGTAGAGTACATAATAAAAAAAATGCAAATCCAACATAGCCGCCAACAAAATTATTATTTATTACTTGTACCACGACTTTTGGTAATTATTAATAATGTTCGAAAATTATTAATAATTTTCAATTAATCACAATAACCGTAAAATATGTACAGTATAACAATATTAGTGAATACTTTTTATTTTCTATATTTTCATGGCTATGTTATGTATTTTGGCGAATTCATTGTATAATTAATGTAAATAAATGTATCATGCATGCTTTAAGTAATAAGATGCATTCTATTAATTTAATTATAAGTATTTTATTATAGTTCGTAAGGAATAAACTCCAGCCATATGTCGGAGCTGACAAACACACACTTTTTTTCTCAATTTTCATTACGTTTTGCAAATAATAAACCATACAATTTCAAAACTCAGTAAGGACATCGAGCTTTGCGACTTCGTTAGCAGCTCGAATAAGTTTTTCGAAGACATTTTTATTTTACTAACCAACAAGATGAGTAATTGGTAAAACTGTATTGCCTACAATGAAGTTGTTTGTCCTTGTTTGAAATAACTGACCAATCATTTTACTATTATACAATATTAGTAATGGTTACTTACTATGAGAACATAATACTTATGTATTGGGAAATGGAAATAAATGGGACCGTGGTATGCTATTATGTATTCTGTGACATAATTAAGAAGTTAGCATTAGTCTCCCTCATCCGAAGTCTTATATAATGCTTACTATATTTATGCACATCAAATATGACATTAATAACCCTGCGTCAAGTACGCAAGTCTCTTAAGGTCTTCTAAACTACTGTAGGATCAAGTTTTAAATATTAATTGTTAGTAGCTCTAGTTGCCAGGCTATGTATGCATGTAGTATGTTCTCTATAGACTCCGAGACGGCTGGGCCGATTTCGATAATTTTGAGGAAATCTTCAGATTGGTAATCCTGTTTGTTAAAGATCGGATCAACATAATTAGTGCTTTACTGGCGAAGCCGGGGCGGATCACTAGTAATTATTAAAAATAATGTAAATGTCACTCTTGTTAATGTGTTATCTTGTGAATCATCTATTTTTTGTTGATTTTTAAATGTAGCAGTGATCACTTAATATTTATTATTTATAAGAGACACTCCTGATTTATCTGTAAGTGCAGGTTAAGGGCTTAGAAGAGGCAATGTTTATGTTAAAACTTTGAATAAGTTCTGTCATTGTTATGGAAAACAGACCTACATTTTCACTCTTCTAAAATTTTAAAGCCTTGTTACATCGTAACACAATGCTGATTGATAATGATCCTCATTTGTAGAGAATAGAGCTTAAAATATATTGTGTTAGTCGTAACTTCATGTTACAAAAAGCTCACGAGTTTCTAGTACAGCTAATATCTTTGTTAAATAATATATCTTAGGAAAATGTTTTTGTTAATCATCACGACTCTTGAAAACATGAAATATATAGCGAAGTAGTTTTATCATCATTATAAAATGCACTGTGTTTTCTTTAGTATGTTAATTTAGTGTTTCAATTTAATATACTTTATTTTTATTATAATCTACACAGAACCTCATGATTTTACTATGCCCCCGGTACACATCGTTCGCCCATGTACATCCTTCTTCATTCGCTTAGCGTTGTTTTTCTTTTTGCTCGGCTCGTAAGGGTTGCAGCGTCATGTAAAGCATCCTATAACCTTCTTTAATAATTAGGCTGTCAAATGCAAAAATACTTTTCCAAATCCGATAGATAGTTCCTGAGAATAGCGCGTTCAAACAAACAAACTTTTTAGCTTTGTAATATATTGGTATAGATAACAGGGTAAAAAGAGATATTGTTAAAATATTGGCAGTCCCGGGTAAGGGCAGGACATTTAATATTCACAAAGTGGCGCCGTGCAGGACAGCTCTATTCCTGCCATAAATAGAACTGTGCTAAAATGAAATGTATAATATCTGACAATTCTTTTAAATCAAAACCGTGAATGCTTCTTTAACATGACAATACCTTAATCTTAGAATACCAGGTAGAACTCACACCTTGTATTACGTTGTAAACAAGAAATACTCATCAGCCCAAATATAAAAAGAAGACAACTAAGGTAAAGTCTGCTTTAGCTGAGAATCTTTACGAAGACTTCACAATCCCGCCCCGAAGCGCGGAGTGTCTCCTCATTTGTCTAAGAGGAGCTCCGCGCTTAGCACAATGTATGCAGGACAATTTTATCTATAATCATAATCTACGACCGGGACCATGCTTTGTTTTTTTCTTCGTATCCCTAAAATTGTACCCTGTTTGATTATCATATATAGGGTAAATATATTTATTCCCAAAGTTTATTTTAATGAATAAGAAATGAGACAGATAAAAGTTTTTTTTTATAAAACAAAGTTTGCGACATTATTCCCTAATTGTTTAGACAGATAAAGCAAAAAAAAGCGATCGGTATGGATTCATTGGGCGTCCCTTGCCAACTCGTATTATTCAGACACGTAAATATACATATATTTATGTATAATTACGTACATACATATGTAACTAAGAGTTACCTATATTAGCAATAGTTGTTTCAATGTACTACCAAAGCTGGTATAACCGGGAGTTCGAACTGCAGAAAACATTCACATAAAACGTAGTACGGACGGCCGATGCAGTGTGGGTAGGCCAGGCCACCTACGAGATGTACCGACAATCTGGTTAAGGTTGCGGGAGTCCACTGGATGGCAGGGGACAGATTTTTGTCGCGGTTAATTCGGGAGGCATATGTATTAGGTGAGTCAGCAGCTGAATAATTTATCTATCCAATTTTATTCTTTATCAATGCTTGTCACATTGCTGGGCATATACACCTTATTAGATCTTGATTCATCGTTCGATACTGACGATGAACACTGTCCGTTATGTGATCTAAGGTTCAGTACTTTTGCGTACCATAACCCTATTTTGCTAGTGACATCGGTGTGTTAATGTGAACGCAGCGAGTGAGACGCGTGCCACAGCTCTACATACCGATATCTAGAGTAATTGAACGGAGTTATTGCTGATTGTGTGTGCCGTTATTTAACTGGAAGCGAAATGAGTTCCTGTGTGTTTGTTTCTTTTTTAATGTATTAGAAAGTCGAGATAGTCTAGTGCTTAGTTGGTTAGTGTCCAAACAATTTTGTAACCTATAAATCACGTAATATAAATTGATAAATCATATAGGATCAAAGCGGAAAAATTACTCTTACTTTTTTAAAGAGATGCAGTAACATTGTAATGTAAAAAAGGAAGTGATATCGAAGATAATGCAAGTACCAAAAATTATATATTCATAGATATATAAGTGCGTATTAAGATAATGTGCAAAAGAGAAATCCGTAGTCTCTACACGATGTTCACTTTTAGGGGACCTAAAGCTTTCTCTGGGATGTAATGAGCAATAACTCTATCGGAACTGTTTATTAGTTAATAGCTCTTTTGCGACCAACAACAAAATTAAGTCAACACACACTATCCACATGTTGAAATGTCCTAACCTAAATGTAGACAACCACGGAAGTAGAATCTTATAGTAGATCCAAATCTATCCATCCATCCAAATGGATGGATGGATGGAAACATAGACTTTTGAACGGGTTTTCAAAATTTTAATCAACTAACACTTCTGTTAGGTAAAATGGCATGTCAACTCGATTTAAGTTTCTTAAAGAAAAAAGATGTTGATAATGCTTTTAACTACTGAAATGACATTTGAACATTTCACAGCTTCTTAGTTAATTTTTTCGTTGATCAGCCTTTCTAAAACCGGGAGATAGACGACTTAAATCAATTAATATTCAGACCACTGTATCGGAATAGTGAGAGTTTATTTCATAAACTATGAAAATACTATTCGATAAACTACTTTCTGTTTCCTATCCCGTCGTAAAAGTCTGCAAGGCGAAATAACATGGAATCGATTTTCTATGTCAGTAAAAACTACGTTTTTATATTGATGATATCATATACTTTATATATATATATGTTTCAATTTATACTTTTTAACGAAAAAGGTTTTAGGAGCTTTAGGGATATTCAGGTTTAGAACAGAGTACGTCCTAAAACTGCGGCTATTGGAGTGGTAGCAATTGTAGCAGCTGTAAGAAATATTGACTGAAAATCGAAAATATCTAAATAGATATATTAATATTTCTGCGTTGTGTCTGGTGATTAAAGACCTCATTACCTTCCTCTACCTTCCTTTTTTATCCATGCTACGCCTTACTGCCTTACGAAAAGGCTGGCAACACATCCGTAACTATTCAAATTGCTGAGGATATTCAAGTATGTATAGTAAAATAGAAAAATATTTATGTTCTAAATATTTTGATATTTCTTGAACCTAAAATATAAATATTTTTGCAGCTAAAGAAAAACTGCATAGCAACGGCTTCGATCCAAACATGCCAGACGAACGAATACCATCAGATTGCCTCTCGCTCGTTTGCTTTCTTCTAACACTTTATACCTGAGGTCACAACAACTTTATAACCTACAAAACTGTTCTAGTCACTTTAAGGCAAACAGAAAATATAAGAAACCAGATCAGAACCAGGGAAAAAATTTGATTGTTTATTCCGGACAAACTCAATTACTACTGAATCGAAATTTGAAAATTCTTTCACCAATAGAAAGAGTACCTAGGCCATGTTTTATTTATTTATCTATCTGTATATCCCAGAGAAGCTGGATCGGATTGCTAGTATAATATAGAGCAAAACAGCACTGTTAGTAACAACAAATGTTAAGAAATAAACTCTCACATTTTTTTTACAGTTTTTTTTTTATTTTAACCCTGTATGTTGAACTGCTATTTACCTGCCATAGAGCTAGTATAGATCCCAAATGCCAACAAGAACAAGCATCACTGAATTCGAAAATCATTATAAAAATATTTTACGTCGAAGTAATCGATCCCAGTACTTGTGATGTTCCAGTACTGGTCTAAAAGCATAATTCAAAATATCTATTTAGTATATACTGCAAATTAATGACATTATATAAACATAAAGAAGGTGCGTGCAGTATCGGATCGGGTCGCTAGTATAAATATAAAGTCAACTTTGGAGCTAACGTAATAACATAATTTATGTGTAAATTGATTCTCAGATAAACTTACAAATTCAGTAGGCGAAGCCGCAACAAATCCATGAATTTATTTATCTAATAAAGTTTATAGAAGTGTTCAGATATCAATATAGTTGTATTATAATTTAGTTAGCCATTTTATGAGTTAAATTGAAAACCGTCAAACGAAAACAAATAAACCGTGAGTTTGTTTAACCTGATAGACACAGACAGTCAAGTCAACTTTGAAAAACATGTTAAATACATAAGAAATAACTATGAGCCCAGGTTTTATCAGATATAGTTTGGCCGTACTGTGTGCTGTTATGTTTGCAATCAACCCATTGATAAATTATCGTCCATTGATCTGACCTGGCTCCCAATGCTGCCAACACCATCGTGTCAAAATAGTCCGAATGATTTCACAACTATTGATCTGACACTTTACTAATCACTTATGTCATAATCATTCGTCAGTGGAGCTTTATTTTAACATCATTATGATTTAAATAGCTAAAATTCTGCTATTTCAATAGTGGCATCATCATCGGCAGACGGTCTAGATTCGGGTTATCTAGAATTGCGCTGTAGAACACCTTATACTCTAGACTTAGACTAGGATCACTTCAAGAAATCGACAAAAATTAAAAATAAATCTCATCAATTGATATCGTTATTCATAACTTATTTATCTATATCACAACCACTATCATTCACAATTACAGTGTTCGACAAAAAAAACATTTATTTGCATTATACGTCCACACCAGTAGATGGGCTATTGGAAATTCAATCTTATGACTTTTATGTTAGAGTAAGTAATGCATTGTGTACGTTGTGAGCTTCAATAAGGGGCACATTTCGTATATCGGCCGGCGGGTTCAATGTAACTCTGTGCGCAGGGGAGGCTATGGCTAGGCACTGACACAACTTACTCGATTAATTATGTCTTTCGCCCCTTTTCAAATTTCGAATGCGAGCTAAAATTACCGAATGGCGACCGTTTGCTTAAATGGTTTCGTTTATGTTTTCTGAGTTTGATTTCAATTTAAATATATATCTTCTGTTCGTTTATCCAACAGTGGTAGATAGAAAGCTAAAAGCATATTCGATTCAGTATATGTTTTTAGGGAGTAGTCACACAAATGTAAATTTGTAAATTATAACATACCGAAATTTAGTATACATATATCGAATCCTAACATTCAGTTTGTCCGTCGCAAATCGTTAGTCACCGTCTACCGCCAAACACCGAGAACCGACCGAACTAGTGATCTTACTAAAATTATAAAGATGATAGATTTTTTATTTACAATTTTAATTATTTTTCCATCAGGAAAATACATTATCGGGAAATTCATAGGCTACATTGTTTATTATTACCATACAATATTGAAATACACGCAAGCGACGCCATGCTAGCTGTATTAAACAGAATATGTATTGCTTTATAACTGAATCAGAACTCCTCGTGAGGACCAGTTTTTGAAATTTGTAATTACGGACCCAATTACACATAACGGTACATTTCGTTTCGGTCCCCGGGGTAACCTGATTGTATGTTTATACTCTGTGGAGATTTGGATGTTTATGCCAGGCCTTCATTGGCAAATATTATTAACAAAATTAAAACAATTGAAGTCTAAAATACTCTGGATATCTACGGGCGCTATTACCCCCGCAATATAGCAATTTGTTAATGCGCCAGCGCGCCATTTTCGTGACATTCAGTATCGTTAGCAACACTATCTTGTTTGCTGCTATTGTTATTGTTTTGATTTTTGTTTTGCAATGAGAAGGAAAGTAGAGTTCTCGTGAAATTATTATTAAATAAGCCAATGTCACGGATATTGTTAATTGGATAATGAGATTAAATCTAAACCAAAACGTTTATGATTTAAAAATAATAACTTGTATACCAAGAAAGTATAAATTCTTCATCACACCAACTTATCAATATAATTAACAGACTTTTATCAGCAAAAAACAAAGTATTAATATTAGATGTTATTATGTTATTGACAATAATAATTCCATAATTATTAATAATTTAAATTCAGTATTAGAATTATTTTGCAACCTATGCTTTTTAAGTACAGATGACGTCGAGTGGATGTAATTTGACAAGGTCCCAGCGCATTATCAACTTCCGGGACTAATATATAAAAGTCAAAATAGTTATTTATAAATAAAAATAATCTATTATGATTTTATACAAAATTGGTCAAACTGTATTTAATGCGTATTAATTATACAATAAAGTATTTTGTTATATTTTAATACTGGGTCAGTTTAAAACAAATTGTATAATTGGAAATACATAATTAGATTATAATTCACTTCGATATTACACCACAACGTCATTGGCAACTGGACAAAAATGGTTTGGCGCCAAAATCAAACCTCTTCAACTATTTAAAAAAACAAATTTGACTATTTTATGTCGTAGAATACATTTTTTTACAGAAGCTCTTAACCATATTTTTATTTCAGCTAAAGCCTAACCTATAGATTTCCTCTTGGTCAATACTAATTTCCTACAATGTTTAGATTTGTTTAAGGCCTATTACTGTCTTAAATGGTATCTCTACAAAATGTATTTATAACAAGAGATTTGACTGGGCCGTAATCCTTAACTCAATGTTTATGCAAAATAATTACAATTATTTAATACCAAATTGTCGCCAGTCGATTCGGCTTACATTTTATTATTCAGCTATCAAAAAGCAAGTATGGTTGCAACCAGTAATGGCGTCCAACAACTTTTTTTGCTGCGTTATCGCTCCCGATAAGCGCAAGTCAACAATCCTCCGACGTTAAATAAACTGCGATAAACGCCACAGCAATTGTCCGACATGTTTGCCTAAAATAATAACACACAACTATAACAAACGTTACGAAATCAGTCCGCTTTAACAAAGGAATAGTTTTGATCAATCTTCTAACCTTGCATATATGTATTTTATTTCAGAACTATTTCATTCATCCGTCGTTATCTAAGACCTAATAAAATCGATAACAATTTGATAGCTATATATTGATTTCCCCACGAACTAAATGATTTTAAGATCTGTTTGCTTAAAGTTTTTCAGTTCATAAATAAATTTCAAATTTATTCTCATTAAAGATGAATGACTAAATGATCTATTACGTTAATATAATCATTAGGGCAAAAGTTTCTTTATAAAGAATCAATATATATACCTAGAAAACGTAGGCATATTTATTGGTAGCGTATGTTGTGTGTGTGAGGAGAGGTCCCTAGTGAGCAGGGGGCCTACTTTACTTCTGTCGCGACGAGCTAATATTTACTCAAAAACTAAATGGAACTAATACTTGGAAACTAGACTATGTTTCAGCTGAGGCTTCAATCTTTGATGTTTTAATTACACGTGGTCCTTTTGGGGTCTATTCGAAAAGCTTTCGACTCGATTCATATTCTTCCTCGGAGTGTCATAAGGGTACACTACTTGTATTGCCTATTTAAATTAACTTATGCTTATTAAATGATGTTATAATCACGTTACAAACAAAAAGTTGTTAAAGAAAATTATTTGTTTGCAAACGTATCTGTCGGACACGATGCAACCAATATTATCATGTCTATGAATAATACTTGGAAGGATGAATAGGATTGATGCGTGTCGGACTACGGAAGAGTTATAATCAAAGCAATTTATTTAGGTGGTACAAAGTTCGAAGGGTCATCTTACTTAATAAAACATTTAATCAACAATTGTGGAACCATCGAGAGACCCTACTAACAATGGAGGGCAAAAATTTTGATTATTTTATACGTTTATACACATCTATATATTTTTTTAATTACTTGTACATTAATCTGTTACGGGAAATAATGCTATGGTTTTTGATCTAATTTTTTAACATGTAATATGAATTAGTCCGAGATGTGACCAATGAAAAATCGACAGTAGATTTGTTCTAAAAAGAGAAATCAGAGAAACTTTGTAAAAGTGAATAGTGTTAAGAAATTACAAATAATGGACCAACTAAAGAATGATTTTTAGCCACTGAACGAATAACATAGGTCTATACAATTTAAATTCAATGATTTTAGCCTAATATGTGGTAAATAAGGTTACTATTTAGTCTTGTAATATTTTAACACTAAATTTTGGAGATCTTTTATCTGTCCTTATAACTCAATTAAAAATTGACATCTCAAAACTTTAAGTCCATTTTGGCGTATATTATATATTTGTCTGTTAATTATAATATATGTTTTAGCGTTCGACATTAGTATGTATCTATATAATTACAATAAATATTCAAATGAATTTTTGTTGTTAATATATAACAATAAATTAACAATGTTACAAAGAAAATACATTTAATTTTAAATATGAATGTTGTTGATATAAACTTACAAAATGTCACATAAAATCAAATGTGAATATTACAAATTCTTGTCATAATCAGACGCTTGTTAAATTTTTTTCTCTTACATCATCATAGCGCAGTCTTAACCTAAATCGGAATAATGCCGACATTTAGTGAAACAAGTGTGCTCGCTAGCTCAAATCCGGTTTTTACTACAAAACAAACAAAAAAATATTTAAGGCCATAAGTTTCATTTATCACGTATTTTAAAATCACATTTATCAATTACAATGTATTTAATTTTATTTACATAATAATCTAGATATTTATAGCTATACTAATGTTATTAAGACGTAAAGTTTGTGAGTTTGTAAGCTTGTAGGAGGTAATCTCTGGATCTACTGAACCGATTTTGAAAATTTGTTCACTGTTAGAAAGGTATATTATCCCTGAGTGCTATAGACTATCTCATATAAAAATTTCGTGTCTATGTTTGTCCGGGATAAACTCTCGAAATTACTAAACTGATGAAATTTGGTCACATGTGTATTTTTTTATTTCGTCCAACTTAAAAGATCTTTTTAGTGCTACCTGTGTGAAGCCGGGTGGATCGCTAGTTTATAATAAAATGTAACTGATCGCTGCTGAGATGACATAGAACATGTACGAGAAAAATTGGGAGCCTTTATCAACGCAATAACCCAAAACAATGATTGATAGAATTTCTGTCTGTTTGTCTGAGCTTATGTGCGCGCAAATCTGAGAAACGGCTGAGCTGATTTAAGTGGGGTGTTCACTAACACATTGTGGTATGCCTCACGTTAAATTCGTTTAATTTTAATAAGTTAATAAATAAACAAGTTATATCAATTTTAAGAATCACGTCGAACATTTGTTCGATAAAAATGCTATAACTGTTCCATTGAATTGGCTACAGTTTTAATCTGTATAATATTATGGTCTGTAAAATGATGATGATTGGTAGTTTTTATTATAAAGTAAAAATATTAAATAGGGTTCAGCATAGACAGGAATTTTCACGGCATTAATTAATGCAAAATCATCTCTTATTCTGTTAGTGGCAAGTAAGTAATATTTCGTTTAAATAGAATTGCACGCCGGGTGGCACCGCGGGTCATAGCTAGATATATCATAAATCGACACAAAACAAAAGTAATTTACAAAAATTACAGACTATACACGCAACAGACAATGCGACCGCGCGTTAGAAACATTTTTCGACACAGACAAAAAACGAAGACAATGGTCCGACGTTTCTGTTGGCTGTTTTTTTAAACACCGGCAGGATCTTACGATCCTTGGTCCACAAAAATCCTTTTAAACGAAATTCTTGGTTGCATTGTTCACTGAGTCATTAAACTCTGTGTAGATATGGGCCCGTAACGGTCCGCGCGGTCTTACCGGCTCCACCCGTGCACTGCACTACGCGCTGTTTGTTACATTTCGATTCTTGAACGCGACCAACGCGTCGTCGGCTCACTCTGAACACTTCCACAAACATCTGTTATGTATTTATTATACACAATTTTGTAGTCATCGTACGTTCGCTATTTCTTCAAAGTGTATCGATTTATTATTAGGATATATATATTAGGATTTGAGAAATTATTTTTCGAATTTTTATAAGCTGTTTTAGTTTTAGTTTACTATACCATTATGAGAATATGGATAAAATTATATATTTGGTTTTAGTTATATTGTTTACATCTAGCTACACATTATGAGAATACCTTGTTAACCTATTTACTTATTATTTATCGAATTTTATTCATAATCTATTGTTAATTATACATAAACTTTTCTGTTTAAAATATAAAAACCTTTTTAATATTAAAATTTCTATACTACGACCAAATGATAAGAACAATTTGCATGGGTCAGTGTTACCGTCCAATTTCGGTATCTGAAGGACAAAAGAAGAGTGAATAAGTTACTGTCCTTCATATCACCACTTAACATTACCTAGAATTGTGGTCAAGAACAAGGTTATTCTTTAAATCTGCTTTACATATAAATAAAAATCAATTGTAGGTTCGTTTGTTTGGTATTCGTTTTTAAAACATTTATCAGATTGTGATGAAACTCTGGTAGTATTTACCGAGGACATCCCGCAAAGGTTTACGGTCCAAAGTATCTAAAAACTCTAGCACTCAGTTTTTCCTTATTTGAAAAGACGTCAATAAAATAAAAAATAGCTCTATAGATAAAAGTTTATGGTTTGATATCTATTATGTAGGTATATTCGAAGAGACTTCAATGAACAGACTATGCAAACACTTTTTTACTTTACGTGGCATTGCAACGCATGCCGTATACAGCTAGTATTTATAAATATTCCTTCTGTGCGCGTGTATGCGACTGAACTCTACCGAAACGGTTGGACTGATTTTGATGATTTTTTTTGTGTGTGTTTGAGTCGGTCCTGGGATTGTTTAGTTTCAAATGGACCCGCTAGGTGACGCTGTAATCGGGTTCGGGGAGATCTTTTAAATTCTTGACAAATAACGAAAATACAATGGCTGAATGCGTTAATAGCAAGGAAGCAAAATGTTCTTGCGAGACAACGTCTGCTGGAACCGCTAGTCCACTATGAATATCCATAAAAATATTTATTTTCACAATTGTAAGTTATTTTATTTTTTTATTAATACGATATAGAAAATGCAAGTTAGTGAAGGCAGTCAATGGAAAAGAAAATAACAGAGTTACAGTAAATTATAGGTAAGCGGAGATATTACCCACGCTTGAGCGAACGCGTGGTGGCGCTAGTAGCGGGAGAAAGCGCGCGTTTTCGATATTACAGGTAACTTGGAGTGCGCATAAAGGGTGCTCCCACTCCGCAATGTACGCGCTATTCCCAGACAGACATTTTTTTTAAAAGCAACGCGTTTTAATACGCATGTATTACTTCGACGCTTTCTGTTAAAGGATTTTTTTCATAACTCTTTTTTATGTGTTCAACACTTTTCTTGGAATAACATATGAAAATAAAAAGCTAGCGCATGCGTTGACCGATTTAGAGTTCACAGAGATTCAACCAAAAATATTTCATGTCAAATTTATTTCATTAGTATTTGGCAGATTTATTTCATTTTTATTCATTAGTTTTCTTCTTACATTTTTCGTTACTTGTATGGAATTGCTAGCCAACATAATACATTTCAGGCTTCTACGACTTCAAGAAGTACCCTACAGGTATTTATGATCTCCGGAGAGCCTTTGAGTCCCAAAATCGATGTATTTTAGATTTTAGATGTCAATCAATCTAAAACCTGAGAAGCTAGAATACTGGTACTTGACCTATTTGATAAGCTATTTAGGATATACCATCCTGAAAATTTTAAGCGTCTAGCTTTACCCGAAGGGAAGCTCGGTTCGAACAATACGACAAAATGCGTCGTAAAAAAGGAGTTAGTGAACAGTTCCTTTGCCTCGTCATTTTGGTAGGGGAAGTAACTATGCACTCACGCCTTTGACACAGAGGTGTGGGCAGATGTTGGGATTTCCATTTGGCTAGGCCGTGGCATACTCTTTGGTATGTTTGGTTAAAGAAGTATTTTTTGTATTCTCACAGAAGACAGGCGTGAGTGAAATAGAAATATTCTGCATCTCCATCTGATGACTGAAGTGCCGGAGGCCTAATTCTAGTCCTCTTTTCTTTCCTATTCTAATAAAGAAAGGATGGGAAAGGGAAAAGGATTTGACGGATGAGGAAGGGATGGATAGGCAACGGAATATATCCTTTTTTCTATTTATCCCCTCCTCTGTCTATTAGACCGCACACCCTACGCCCCACTAAATGGATTGTAGAAGACCAAGATGACTGTCACTTACGACTGTGCTAAGTCTATTAAGTTGGTTCTTACCAGGTTTATGTCAAACAATATCATCGTCCGCCACTAACCGGACACAAAGCTATGAGTTGACATTTGGATGCAGCTGTGCTATATATATATTTAAGTTATCGGTTATATCATACCTAATGTTATTAAAGCATATGTTAGTTTGTTTGTAACGCTTTCACGCCTTAACAACTCAACCAATGACCATGAAATTTTGCACACACAATGACAGAGGTACAGAAAAGTAGAGGTGCTCCCCTTTTATCTCAAAGTAAAACTTAATTTAAGGACTAAGGACGTCAACGCGAGCGAAGCCGCGGGTAATAGCTAGTCGTAGCATAAAATGTTTTGAACGCGTCGCATATTAATCGTGATTACTGTTCCATAATTGAAAACAAGATACACGCGCCCCACTTCGGTCGCCGCATCGCTTTTAAAAATAGGATGGTTGGTACCGGTGCGTTTTCGATGTGCGCTTCTACACCGATAAACTATGCTTATTATTACCTGCAACATCAAATAGACCTTAAACCAATGGAGTAAAGTCTATTTTCTCTTGTATTTATTAATATTTATGACGACGCTAAGAGCGGCTCGCTTGAATGGAAGGAACGGACCGTGCAGTACGTACGCTCTTCCGTAATCAATTTTAAATCGAATAGAGACAAATAGAACGTTTTCTCCGCGTGGTAATGCTATTTGGTTTTACAAAGACTTGCCATAAATAAATTGGCGATATTTTTATGTTTCGTTTACAACTATTCTGTATTATTGTCACTAAACTATTGTGTTCTTTAAAGCAATTTAAATGATTTACAAAAACAATATTTTTCAAAGCGAAAATGTGTCCCTTTCGTTAATTTATGTTAAACTAGCTGGCGCGGCAAACTTCATCCCGCCCTATAATTAATTGATGGTCCACTATTTTGGCGATCATGACTTAACATAAATTATGCTGTTACAAAATGCTGTCGCTGGCTTTTTTGTAGGACTATTTAAGGCACAATTTTCCATCATACATTATATACTTGTAATTTTAACGGTTTTTGCAGCGCACACCAGAATAGCTCGCATATGGTGGAATTTTTTCCTTCTTACTTGACACTTTTCGTTATATTTTGGACAATTCACACAATATCTTTATAAATTATAGCCTATGTGTTATTCTGATGTATAAGCTATATTGTAAAATTCCATTAAAATCCATTTATTAGATTTTGCGGGAGAGAGTAACAAACATCCATACGTACCAAATTTCGCATTTATAACATTAGCAGTATTAATTTTTTACTATCTCCAAACATTATTGATGAATAAATATTGTGTAACCTAAGGCACAGAATTCTGTAGCGCAATAGTTTGTGTGGCATGATGGATGACGCCTTTGCCTCGCTTTATTACAGGCGAGGCTCCAATATCCCGAACTAATATGTAATTAGAATATCTCGGTCACAGATTAAATTATGTTTTAAAGTTTTATTCCTTTCAAATCTCTTTCAAGAAGTTCATGTAACAATAATAAGTGTCATTTATGATTTATATAACTTTTAAATACTTGGTTGTACCGACCGTCGATTCAGCTTTATATCATTTTATGCAAAAGTTCATTATTCCTCCCACCTATTAATTTTATTTACCTCATTGTCTAATTTCTTGTCACCTTTCGAAACTACTGCGTATGTTCATTCGAGATTAAAATAAACACTTTTCATGCAATTATCACTCCTGTCAAGTCAAAGGTCTTGTCAAATCGATTTTAGTTTCTAAAAGAAATAAAGTTAATCGGACATTTGACAGCTATCTAGCTAATTTTTCCGTCGATCAGCCTTTCAGAAACACAATTAAATAAGTGAATAAGAAACTACTTTTAATCGATTGTTATTTTAAGTTAAGGTATTTAAGAGATCAATGCAGTGGCGGATTTGAAGTTGAAGATTTTTAATTCAAACTTTTGGTATTGCAATCTAAGCGTTGTCAATCCCACGAATGGAGGATGCGGAGATCGTCTCTTAAATCTCATTACTACAATAGCTTATCTAATCTCGCAAGCAGAACGAAATCACTTGTATCGTGGTACGCTATTTTATTGCAATCTGTATATAGTAAAAGCTAACGTTAAGCTAATGATAGTGTTGTATCATATTTAAGATCAAATAGCTGATTTTTCATATTCAACGCAGATTTTTTCCGACTATCGGATTCTTACGTACAAATCAACCATTTGCTACAACTTGCGACACGTGTATGGCACTAGGCTTTTGTCCTTGTCTCTCACTTGTGCTTTCTCTGTTTCCCAGTGTGACATTTGGGATATAATAAGGGTGAACTGGAAATTACGATTATTATCTCAGTCCCCCCGGTTAAAATGCTCATGAACATTTTGTGCAAGCACTCATACAATTGTGTACATTATATGCTATATCAATCAAATACTACAAAATCAAAGTTGTTCAATTTGCTTTGGGGACGTACTTACATGTAAATTTAGTTTTGGACCCGGGTACATCATAAAATTTGTACCAGAAGTGTAAGTACAGCCTGCAGCAGCACTAGGCTTTGACCGTGGAACTACCACATCCTCAAATAATAAGGACGTGAAGTAGAGATGTACCTGCTTATACTAAAACTTGTTGATCCATCAGCCGTTGTTTTATATAAACTTTGACTTGCCTGCTTTTAGCGTGTGCACCTAATGTTTCGCAGTTTTTGGTAAAAAAATATCTTATGGAACTCGATAACAGCGCCACCTACCGAATCCAATTGTCCATCTAAACCTTCTAAACACAAAAAATCGTTAAAATCGGTCTAGCCGTTTCGGAGGAGGTCAATCACATATACACACACACATTAGAAAAAAATATCTATATAAAGATTATAGAGAAGAAATATGTGTTAGTTCCTCATGTTATACCTAAAGTGTTATAGATTAAGGAGTTACAGAACCGGTTTAAACATTAATTTTGTCTTTAAAAAGCTACACTATCCAAAAGGAACATCCTATTATATATGAACGTGTAATTTTGAAATTCCCCAGGATGACGCCGGACATGAGTATGAGAAGCTAGTTAATATAGATAAGTAAATATCAGACCGTACAATTTCATATGAGCTAAGCGATTAGATATACATGGAATGTATTCCGCAAACAGAAATGTTGTACCGCTTTGTCATTGACTAACAGTTCTGTATCACTTGCAATACCATGTTCTAGTTGTTTGTTTGGATTTAAATATGTATTTATATCAGTTATCTAAATATAAAGTGTAGACAAATAAAGTATACAAATGTAATAGTTCTGGCTCGACTTGAATAATTTAATTCCCCCAACTCCCTTACACCATCGGACATTTAGATACACAGCTAGTTTGATTCATTTCGTTAAAGATTAAATCATTTCATGTTCACATGAAGTCATTTTTTTTATGGAAGAAGTTTTCAAAGGAAACGATAACGTAATGCCGACCATCACATATTGTCATTGTGAAGGAAAAGCACTAGCAATACCTAGTTAATTTAAAAAAACCCTAGTGACTGTATGATTGTTATCTTCATTATTTATACATACATAATTTTAAAAAGTTTTTTATTTGGCCTTGAATTGCTTGCGTACTTTGAAATTAAGGTCTAGGGGACGGGCACTTAGTTACCCTGTCTGGGGGCACAAGTATGGCACCCTATTTAAAAGATAAGATAAAAGAACTAAACGCCCTTCGGTCGAGCAACGAGGTACATATTATGTTGGTAACACTCGCACGTATGTCAACACGATGTTTTACCGACATGTAGCAAACGTTTCGAAGGAAGCGCCATGTTGATTTATAGCATATATTTTAATACATCTACGATTTTACTGAGATCTAAAGATAAGAGTTAAAAGCACTCGTATCTGTACTTCGGAGGGACACGCAGAGGTTTCAGAATACCAGTTTGCATGGGCCATTACTCTTACGATTTCTCCAAATTCATACATAACAATACATATTTACGTTTTAACAGTAGTATCATCTGTTGCATGAATGGGCCGGCTCGACCGCTGAAATACCACGACCTCACAGAAAACAGGCGTGAAGTAGAAGTACTCTGCTTTTCATCTGATGAGTTAGGTGCCGGAGTCCTAATTTCAGTACTCTTCCCCTTCACGCCCTTTCTTTATAAGGATAGGATTTCTGTGTCTGTGGCCTGTCAATGCCATCCTCTGTCCTCTAAAGGTAGGAAACGCTTCTGCAACACATTTAAAATAAAAAACTAGTAATTTTTTACATAATTTTTGAAGTGAAATCTTCTTCGCGTGAACAACATACTCAGCACGCGTCAGCAACACGCACCACCAATATGTTTAGTATTATTTGAATTTGGAACGATGAACTTTGTTCTTTTATTTTTCTTGTATTTAATTCTGAATTTTATTGGTAAAGGTATTTTTATTGATTTATTACTTATTTTTGAACTATTGTCGCGCCTTCAAACTTTTTTGTGTTGTGTCTGACGATAGACGTCGATCCTTATGATGGTCTGGGATTTTTTGATGTATTAGAGCTTCGACCTAACTTAGAATTCAAATTATTTTGATATTAAACACTTGTCTAAAAACAGTATTATGCTATTCTACCGCTACCCGGTACGATAGTCGAAACCCGGATAGAAAAGTTCATACAAAAATCTATCTTTTTCTAGAAAAATCCAGTTATCTAGTGCAAGTCGTTTAACAGTTACATACGTCTCAAAGGAATTATGCCAACAGAACAAAGAAGGAAGGCCGCGTTGAATTCCGTAAAGAAGTGCATTTCACTCAGCCCACTCAAGCTTCATTACTTAGAATTTATTAATCCGAACCTTCCAGAACGTTTGCTTCTTTTATTACATAGCAGGATTTTAATTATCTTATCAACTAACTTTGAATGAAAATGAGTGGCTGTATTGTTGTTTTATTAATATATATTATTTAATAACAGGAATGTTTACACAGAAAATTACGGTACACAAGTGTATGTTCCATGTATTGATATGCTAGCTGTAGAGCGAGCTTTTCTCTGCGTTTTAATTTGCCATAGTAAAATTGGGTTCTTAGAAGATATTTAGAAGTCGAATAATCTAGAGTTATGTCACAGAAATTTTAAGTTTCAGTAAGATTTTTCGTTGTTGTCAAGGAATTTATCGTCCATGGTCCAAGATATGGCGCTTAAATTTTTTTTGTGTGCTTTCTGCAGGAATGACACCTAATGGATTATTTTAAAAATAAAAACCGCATTTTAACACAAAAATCATCCAAATCGTTGAGCCGTCGACGAAATATATAGGTATAATGTATTTAAATACAAGAATTACTCATATACAGTTCAGGTAAAGGTTAAATTGATGCAGCCTCAATTTAGAAGAAAAGTTAACAGTTTTTGTAACACGAATTTAAAATCTTTAAGATGTGAATAAGATTAGGTAAAGGTAGGCTTTAAGAGATTCATGCTAAGGGCACTTCAAATTTCAGTAAGGGTCACATTAAAAAATACGATGTGTGTAACCTCCCCTAGGATTTCGTTCCTAGTTATTTGGTCTATCGCATTCCTGATAGACCGCAGATAGTGCGAACGATACAGGGCGGTCCACACGGAACCATCTGCATGCTATATTGATGTAATCGTGCAGTTGTTACGTTCGAAAAAACTCACTAGACCGGGGAAAGTGACGCACCGCGCTTCGAGATCGTGAAAGGTACTTAGACGCCCGACGTACACGGACCCGCGGGCCCCCTCCCGCCGCTACCAGATACGCTCGACAACATATTTCACGTTAATTCACCGCGGCTCAATTTACACTGGCAGGTTTTAACTTACGACACAGACGCGCGTTCGGAATTCGAACTACTTTCGCATAATCTGTCCATACAATATGACGTCCTAGTTTTTTCGATTCGATGTTTTGGAAAGAAATCCTTCTCTTTTAAAAAATTTTTGTTGTGGCTTGTTTATTTGGTACTATCGAGTGTGAAACTTAAAATACAACCGAAATTTAGGGAAAATAGACAACCGAATTGTAGGCAAAGGCACACACAAATCAATCACACACACATAATATTAAGTGCACCCTCGAGTACAACGTCGAAAGAGTCGTAACGTGTTGTCGGAATTTGAAGAAAGTAGTACAATTTATTTGTCGAATTTTGCTTTCTTTTGTGCAATACCCACGAAAGATATAGTATCGGAGATAATTAATATAGTAACACTAGGTCTGGAATGTTTTCAAACAATTCAATAAACATCGGACCTTAACGTAATTTAATATGTAAGTGATTTAAAGGGCAGACATGACAGATGAAGAAGTTGGATAGTCTGATACATTTCTGGGAGTGTGCGCAACAATTCCACATTTTAATTCTCCCACCAACAAGGATCGGACGCTTCGATGAATTATTACTCTCCATCCCCTCGTTTTATGTTATATATGTTATTACATCGATTCTGTTTGAGTCTTCGCACATAATGTATACAGAAAAATAAGTACTACCAAACTGTCCGTCTATATTTCCATCTGATTATGACATTCATTTCGTTTTTGTTCCTTTAAAAAAATGAATAAAATAAATAAATATACGTTCACGCCCGTAATCCAGAGGGGTAAGCAGAGATTATGGATTTCCATTTTGCGCGATCCTGGCACACCTCTCTCGCTTCTTCTACATACATCTACGCATACAAGCTCGTCGCCCTCTTTAGTATGTCACTAATCTGATCGACACAAGTTCTCCTTGGCCGTCCCCTACACTAGAAAATAAATGAATAGGCTAATATTAAACCGCTACGTACCATTCTTAGACCGCATCGCTACTTTACGTCATGGAATAGTTGTAACCAGTTTATTCATTGTTAAGTAGAAACACCAATGTTCTCTACGCAATTCAGTACATCAGGCCGATAAGTAATTTCAAAACATATTTGGTTATGTAGAAGAGCCAGTCTTACGCAATTATCAACTCAAAATATGTCGGACTCGTTTGGTAATTTAACAAATGTTAATTAATTAGTTTCCATTTAAAGGCCTTATCCGTTACAGTCAATTCGCGTATTTATTAAAATGTCAGAGGTCTTATTATGGCGGAGTTATTACTTATTGAAAATCAAAGTAGTATTATATAACACATTTTTTTTTATTTTGTATCTGTACTTCGTCACTGAAGGAACAAAAGGGACTTATTGTTTAAAAACATTATGCTTATTCCCAAACGAACGGGCCTTTTTTTAGCTTCCTGTCAACATACATTGAACAAATGGTCTATTATTCCAGTTTCAACAGAGTAAAAAAATGATTTCAAGGAATCCATTTTAGATTGTATCGATCGACAGTAATGTTCATAAAAGTTGAATTCATTAATATGTATAGGACCCTCCAGGTCGCTAAGTTGACGCTTTATAGAGATTAGAATGTCGCAAATATTTCACGGATTCGATTTCTACTCCGGATTGACAAGTACGGTATCAAATAACAAAATATTTCCTAGAGTATTTAATGAGGTATTCACGTATTAGTCAATGAATTATACATGAGAAGTGTTAGATGAAGCGGGAAAATGTTGCAAGTTTAATATATATAATATATATTTAAATGTAAAGTTACATATGTTGTCCTATTAAACATATACAAAGCCAAGTAAAACTATAAAATTGAAACACTAAATACCTAACGCCAGTATTGATTAATATGGATGTAATATTCTGTGATGTTACAGCAAAAAAAAGACAATTTAGTGGGATACATAGATTATGAGGTATCAAATGTGATTTTTGCCTACCTTTATATATAGATATCTCTTTGATTCTAGAAAGTTTATCCCTGAAGTATATAAACCGATGACCTTTCCAACACCATCTTTTCACCTTTCCATTCCAGACAGTCAAGGAGCATCTTGATGATATTTGGTTCGTCACACCTTGTGGTTGTATGAATATTTTGAAAATAGCTCGCTGCCCAAATGCATCAAAATATCGTACGGTCACATACCATTATTGATTATGTAATAGTAGACTTACTAATATAAGGAGGCTTAAAGTCTCGATGAACTCATCCTTGGTATGCGCAAGGTAATCGATGTTGCCCGAAGAACTGCTAGACTTATGCGGCAATGGGCCTGCCGCGTTGCTCTAGGAACAGACGGCGGATGGAGCCAAAAAGTGAGATGAAATGACAGAAACGTACAGGTCGATGCAGCGTAGGTAGGCCTCTCACAATATGGACCTACGATCTGATCTAGTTTGTGAGAGTTTACTAGATGAAGGCGGCAAACATTTTTGTGGCGTGTGGCATTTATGAGGGAGACCTATGTCAAGTGTCTAGTGGAGTCGTGTGAAATACTAAATTTACCTTGTCCTAAAACTAGCAACAAAGATATAAACTTTTTAATGACCATATCCACTTATGGAAAGTTTATAAACGAATGTGAACGCGCGGTATCAAGCGTTAGTGCGCTACAAACTAATTGAAAACTGTTTACCCTTTTAAATGAAACTCGTGGATGGCCAGACGCTCCCGACATCCCCGAATATCCCTTCACTTACCCGACGCCAGTAATTATGGCGTCGCATTTTAGCGGGATACATAGATTATCTTACGGACTCCGCTACAATTTACCTTTTGTATCACGGATTAAATTCTTTAATAAATATAAAGTGTTGGGATGTACAATTTATTTATTAATTTCTGTCATTATTTAATTTAATATAACTATTAAATTAAATTATTTTATTTAAATACCTATTAACATATAAAATAAATTTAGTTAATTTTGTGATTGATATATATTTAAAAGAAAAGGGACCGTGATTTGATTGAGGGTCTCCAGATTTTGAGACATAACTATTCGATGCTGTTGTAAGACAATTTTTTCATTATCTTTTTTCTATTTTATCATCATCACGCAAGACAGGCTTAAATTTTTTGACTACGTAAGTTCCGAAGACATCAAAGATTTTTCAAACGTTTTGGCATCAAAGAACATCACTCTAAATCTAGGTCAAGCTCTAGTGGCGCACTTTATAACAAAAAAAAAATACTTAACTGGAAATAATATTAAGTTTTCTCAGAACCGAAATAACTGGTTTTGATCGAAGTGACTATGATAAATTTGAATGTTAACATACATTTATTTTAGTTGTGGCAGGAAGAAGCGGCGATAGCTCAATGGCGGTGCCCTAACTGGGATCTAAATGTCTTGGGTTCCAATGATAGATTTCTTATAGTATAGGATTAACTATTTGACTCCCAAATAAAGGCTAATCCCTAATCACATTTAGTTAAACACACAAAATTTGCATAACAATTTCTGTATCTGTATAGTTAATGATTTGAGATTATACAGGTACTTGTATTAAGTTAACCAACTTAGTATGCTGTATATAGAATCGTGTGTTTGCTTACAATTTGTTTCGTTTTCTATTTCGCTTTACATCTTATTTAGTTGTAAATAGGCGTCGAATTAATATATCTGATTTTCAATTGAATCCCCTTTTGCTCATGAAATAACGCACCTGCCCCCTCCACCCTGCCGCCCCCGCTCCGAGCATCTTTGAAGTAACACCGTACTGGGTGTAGACTCAAGACCGACAAATCCGCGGATGTCACTCACTAAACGTCCCACCGATCGGCCGACCGATCCGGAAACGTCCTCACGGACAAAGAAAACAGATTGAAATCGACTCACGTGTCCGACGATCGGTTGGTCGACGGACCACAAACCAGTCGGGTTGCGTCACCAGTCGGTAAACTCGTCCGGCATTCGGCGTATATCTACCTAGCTGTTTAATTTACGGTGTTGAAGATAATAGGCGCTGTTAAATTTGTTATAACGCCGACCTTTTTGGATGTTTTCTACCGATCATGACGGGCTGGAATATGATCCACTATATAACCATTATTAATAAAAAAAACAATAACCTGTCCCGATGATATTTAAAGTCAACTTTGTCAAATGTTATTGCTAATTCATATTTTTATATTTGATTGAAACAATTTTGTTAACATCTTATTGTTAAAGCTATCTCATTGGTCACACTGTATTTTATCATACATTACTTTCGAAAAAGTCATGGCACGCGCTTTGCCTAAGATTCGATCCGTGAGCGCTAAGATATGAAGACGGGAGATCTAACCACACGGCTGCACGGATTCTCATCGATGACTATTACCTAGTGTTTTTCAAACAATTTTTACTTGACTTTATTAATTTAGTTTATTTAAAGCTAAGAGACGAGACACGACAATATAACGTTCTTATAATATAAATGACTAAGTATCTCAACCACACTGTAAACCATAAGGTCATTAGACTATTGAAAGAGTTAAGTTACACTCAAAACAGACATAATAAAATTATAAGTTACATGAAACGTATCGCCGTAATAACCAAGTTATGTTAAAGTGTAAAAAATAGTAAAAGTCTACAACTAGCCGAGTGACTAATGACGCAGTACACATCATGATTCGCACACCCGTTCACTTTTGTACGGCGTGACGTATATAATAAACTGGCATCTAATTAGTGCGTCTGTTTGTTGCGGTGCAGCGGGTCGCGGGTCCGTCGATCGTGCAGTGAACCCACGGTCGCGCCAGACTTTGCCAGAATCGTCTGGGTCTAGACTCAATCACAACCAGGCTAGACATGTTACGCAAATTCGTGCACCACCTACAACTCTCAAGTATTTAATCTCGTGAAATCTGAACTTATTTCTATCATTCTTGCGTATTATGGTGCTACGCCTTATCATCGTAAAGGGTAGTAATGCTAATAGGGTATCACGTGGTGTACATGTATAGTTTTAATTCAAAATTTGTAATAGCACGACTGATATGAGGTTAAAATTTTTCGCAGGTACATGTATGGATTAAACGGCTTGACCAATTTTGAAAAATGAGTGTCAATTCAATTCAAATTAACTATTAAATAAGGTGTTGCATTCTCTTCACCTTGTGGAACAGACAAAGATAGTAATCGTTAACCTGTTAACACACACCTGACCTGTACTCCAGACAATAACGGTGCTTATACACATCTATTGATCGCAACAAAGTTCGGTTCCTTGCCGCCCTTGTCCAGTGGACCATCCATCCATCTTGACTTAAAACATCCAATAAATTTTTGAACTAACAAATGACGAGTTTTCACCTTCGAGCTTCGTAAGATTTTACAATATAAAGACCGCACACATGTCATAAAATACAACGTCCTGATATTTAATCCTGAGAGTCGTCGTCCAGTGATTTCACTAGCTACAGCTGCCTCATTATAAGCTGCTTCATAGTAACTTTTACACACTAACGACAGAGTAAGTAATAAACTCGTAACTCACCGCCCTACAGTGAAGTGATTGACACGATTTAATTAAGAAAATACTTTAATTGTTCTGAATTTATTAACAGATTTAAATAGATTATTATGTTGTCAACTTCGAACAAATATGATGTATTACATGATATTTGGTTCAATTCCGATATATTTTTAGACGCTTTGCGAGACAATTTGCATGTTAAATGTGTTATTAAATTTAAAGCGCTCATGTTCTATTTGCAATTTAGTCATAAACATTTTATGAATATATATTAAATTTCTGTAATGATCTCTGAGTCTTTCAGTAATGTAAAAATTCTTAAGGGCATCAGGAATCTTTTTAACGTCGTATTTTTATTGTTTTTACTTCAATTGGTATATATATTACATTAATTTATTATAAAAATGTATATTTGTAACATATTACAAGTTTTACTTTATAATAGGTAGGTGAAGCATTAATTTTATTTTACCAAATATTTCTCTCTACCTGCAACTATTCTTATTATATCAAAGCTTTCATGGGGTGAAAGCTTATAAGATGTTAGCTATTTTTTGCTTGTATAACTAAGTTTTCAACGACATGTGCAAAGAAGTTCACGTCCCACAGAAGTAAATTTTAAATCTCTGACAGTGGTAGAACCCGCACAACATATGTCGCATGAATGGGCCGGCTCGGCCGGTGAAATACCGCGACCTCACAGAAGACAGGCGTCAAGCAGGAGTATTATATACTTTTTTCTTGTATGTTGTATTGTTACTCTACGATAAAATCGATCTAAAACTAACCATAGAGAATATTACTTTTTAAATATTCTATACACATAAATAACGTAGTTATTACATTATCTTTGATACACATGTAAATGTCAAAATTTTTATTTCGATGCTGGTAATGTTAAAATAAACATAAAAAGGAATTTTGAGTTTGAGTGAACTGTCGTCGCTTGTTACGGAGGCGTTTTTGTGACTTCAGGTTAATGACCGTTAAATGTCGGTCTGAAACGCCGACGAGAGCGCTACTTGTGTTTTAATGTATTGACTCGAGTCACTCATTGTTCCATTACAGTGTTTGTATCACCGTGTATCACATATTTAGGTTTTATAAGGTTACTAGGTCCTAACCACGACCGGGGTTAACATATTGCGGTACAATGGACACCAAGTAAACATTTTAAATAGAATATTTTTAGTCAAATGAGAAACGAAGTAAGTACCCACAGCGATGAACGCCTATTTAATTTAATCGCTAGGCTATGGTCTTATTCATCTTACTCCTATGTATGATTTTAATATTGTCTCTAAATCTTATACTAACATATTTTAATGAAATGGACTTAAACCTTATTTTATCATATACTACCTGTTTGTCCCCGGGGTCGCCCGCGTGGATGTCAATATTTCACGTTACAATTAAAAATTACATGCGTACATACGATAAAAAATCACATATGTTACTCATGGAAAATGTATCTATTTTATTGGCAAAAGAATCATTAAATTCATGTATTTTAAATCTTACTTAATAAATATTTATTATCCTTCAGTAATATTAGTAAAACTTATTGTACGCCTTAATAATTGGCCGGTAGATTTTTAGGCGGAAGATAATAAATATCGAATATCTTAATTTTAATAAATAATCAAATGATTTAATATGTAAAGAGATCACAAGGCCAACTTAGCGAGAGCAGCTCCGAGTTCGTATTACACCTACCTAAACAGAAACAAATATATCGGTGCGTATAACTCGCATCTCGCGACCACCTCCGTCGCTGATTTAAGCGTTACTTGTCGACCATTTTATTGATTACTTTTATTTCAAATATTGCTAATGAGGTATGTTAAGTACATATAAACAATTATATTATAATACAATACGCCATTAGCGGTCGAAAAGTGAAGTCTCGAAATGCGTCCTAATTAGTACGCTTTTTCTATAGCTTATCTCATGTGTTAATTGACAAACACTAGCTGTCATCTTTTTTCTTATTAATTTAATTACGCTATCCTTTTTACATCGTTTGAATGTTGCTGTCTCTGTCTTTGAAACACTTTTGAGGGGTGATTCTGTACGAGTATAACATATCTATAGTATAAAATATCATAGCATACACATAATAAAATGTTGTAAAAGGTTTCTTAGCAAGAAGGAGCCAAACTCTTAAATATATTTCAGTTGAATAATTCGCTTCACTTTTAAATGCATTAGTTTTAAATTTTCTAATTGTTTTTATAGTAAAAAGTGGCAAACGAGCACGCGGTTCACCCGATATCAAGTGATCGACCTTTAATGGACAGAAGATAAACAGAAAATGGTTATTTCCCTTACCAATTCACTCCTCCACCGTCAATTCCTCTTCTTCTTCCCATCCTTATTATCAGAGGATGGAAAGGGGGAGAGGACCAATATTAGTCCTTCGGCACCTCACTTATCAGACGAAATGCAGAATACTCTACTATCTTCTGTGGGGTCGTGGTATTTCACCGGTCGAGCCGCCCCATTCGTGCAACGGATGTTGTTGTTGCGGGCTCTACTACTGTAAAATTACTTCATATTGATGTTTAATAATACCCAGTAATTCATTGAATAATTTCATGACTTAATATCAAAGTATGATTCAACATGGACGATGAGTATGAATTTAAAACAACAAAATGAATAATATAGACAATTATTTTTAACCTCCTACAAAGATGTGGGAGGATCTAAATTAGTTCATACACAGTAGCTATCCGACATTCATTAAATGCATCACTCAAGCCACTGAATCTTGAAACAAAAAATCAAATAGTAGTAAATAGCGCCAATCAAATAAACTAAATATTTTTCTCACAATTCTTTCTTTCTATTCATTAATGTCGGGGATTATTTCAGTGAAGTTGTCTATCTATAGCTATATTACCATTTCAAAATATAATATCGAATGGATGAAAGGTGACTTGACTCATACGTACTATTAGTTCACATAAATCGATGACAATATTACCAAGAATATTATTCAATTATTTAGTTAGGATTTTACTGTCACATCTGCGACTTAATTTGCTCGTTGAAGCCAAAAGAGCGATAGCTTACTTGTAAGACACTGTGTGCCTTAAAAAGGCTTTTTATTCTTCTTGTCAAACATTCGTTGTACTTTTTCATTTTAAAAGAAATAATGCTAACACACTCTATCTCTACTGCACAAGTACTTATACACTTGTACAGCTTATTATTTTTTAAATAGTGCTATATGCTTGTACTTAGTTACTTACTACTTATTTAAAACCTTTAATAGTGCTAGAGCCAGTAACAGTAGCAGATATTTCACGAATCGGCTGACTCTGCCAAGACCTGACTCTATCAAGACCCGACCCGAAGTGTTACGACCGTTGGCGTGAGGTATTCGTGTTTTTCCAGATGTTTGAGGTGCCGTAGTCCCTATTGCTTTCTCAACAACTCTACCTTTTCCCAAATCAATATTGATTGAATGCTAAGTTTTATAATTATTAAGATGTTAAAGGATACGGTGATCATATACCATCAGTTATTCGTTTTCTCTTTTGCCTCTGTTTGCCAAAATCTTTCTTATGTTTAAAGACACTTCAAAACAATTATATGTCGTGTGCACATTCTTTATTTAAGTATATCACAAAAGACACCACGGTACTGATTAAAGGATTTTCAAGCATCGATCGCGTACAGACAGTGATATCAGAAATGGTAACTCCCTCGGGTATACGATGTCTGAACTCATCTTTACTACGCTAACTCTAATTGTGTTTTAAACACCTCTTGTTGATAGTCAAGTTGTGATTTCAAAAACTATAAAGCACCAACGAGTATATAAATCTTAAATTACTTATAATTTCATGTGGAGTCATTAATTATACTTAACACGTTTTAAATTTACTAAGTGGCATCTTTAATTATATTATCGGAATACATTAACCTTGGCTATTAAAAAACTGATCGTGTTATTAAAATGTATAGAGTAGGCGTATACGAGGTCCTGAATGACTCTTTTGTCCTTGCGGTACTATTATTAATTAATTTTTTAGATATTTAGCAACAAACGTATTTTTACTTCGCCTTTACATTATCGATGGAGTCGATGACATTTCTGGCATAGGATGAGTAAAGTGACATTGAAATGTAAAAATACCACAGTGATTTCTAACTACGTATTCACGAACGACTGGTCTATTTTAACAAGTGTATTCATTAGTAACTAACTGTTTACGCCTGGATTCGCTCGTGGTATATAATGAACTAGCGCTTGATCAATTACATCTGATGTAAGGACATCATAATTGAACGTTATTTCATAATTATAATGTATGAACTAAAACATTAATATCGCACGCTAATAACAAAAAAATATGGCCATGTTGTTACAGAATTTACTCGTTAGAAGCAATCAAATCATTCCTCCTATATATTAATGTTTATTTACATATATATAACTACTAATAAAATGAATAGGAATAATATAGAATACACATATCTTGAACTGTTATTGTAATATATCCATTTTCTAAGCACTAGTTTTTTAATTTTATTTTATTACAACAATTTTTTTTATAAAAGAATTTATTATGTAATTAATGAAAAAATAATTATTGACCTTATCAATGACAATAATATTTTTTTAATGTTGATGATCATGAACTTTTAACAAACTTTTAATAATCTATTGTTATGATACCCAAAGATTGTTAAAAGGTCATGATTTTAGAAATGTATGTAGTTAAAATCACTGTACGATAAATCACACAAGACCTGCGGACGTGATGGTGTTTCAAATGTATGTATGTATGTATGTGTGCGTGAGTGCAGACTTTTCCATTACATACTTGGATACTGTACCCGACCCACTTTAAAGAATGAAACAACGTAGTGTTATAAACAAAGTAACGGAACAGAATGGATGTTCCCAAACGTAATACGAGAATGATCACATCAGGTTTTTTTCCAATTGCTGGTCGTTAACCTTGTCCCCGACAACTAAAGCGATGTCCGAAGCATAAGGTGACTATTACAAGCATTGCCTTTTTCGACCGAATTTATTGCGTGTAAAAAAATGTACTATTGTTTTATCGCATGCCCGGAATACAGATTATCGTATGAATCGTCAAAGGAAGCGCCATAAAGTTCTTGTCTAATTTAACTATGACGAAAATATATTTTAACTATTCTTATATTTACCTGAAAATAGATGTTTAAGAGAAACATAATCCTTTCTATGTCGGTTAACTAAAAATATTTTCTTTTGTTTTTAAATTATGGCTTATTTTATCTACGCTCAGGTCTCCGTGCTTCTTACTCTATTGTTTTTCGTTTAGTCTGGTCATGACAATGCTAATATTTAAAACGACAAAGGCATTTTAACTGATCCTTTTACAGGTAACTTTAAGCTTTTTGCACTTGCTTTCTTCTTTTCTTCCATGAAATAGAAAGTTTTATCAAAATGCATTATTTTTATAGGAGCCGAAGTTCGCAACATAGATGAGTTTTATGTGCAATTGACTTGTATTGGTTGGATATTGTATGATACAGTGTTTTTTGTGACTGATTTGTCACTGTATGCCTGGAAGAGGCGTCTACGGATTCACCGGTTTTGACCGGTTCAGAGTAACTTAGCTCGAGGGCTCCCTCGGCAGAGAGAGCCTCGGCTCGGGCCATTTCTTTATTTATATTACCGGATTGGGAGACCGCCGAGCTCTTAGGACGCTACGGCGGACGTTCCATGGAATGACTAGCCTCAAGGGCCTCCGTGAGGGGAAGGGGACCTCGGCTTGGGTTGTCCCTTATTACGCGTGTAGCATTCTGGATCGAGGGTTCCCGAGAGGACTCAGCCGAGGATCGATCGGTAGCTATTATCAAATTAATTCCACCTTGTGTACGCAAAAATGCTCTATGTGGGTAATCAATATCTATTACTTATTAACTACATATATACCATTGCTTCTATTAAAGTTCGACTAATACGGTCGGCAGACGATAATATATGCCTCATTATACTTCTTTTGGGTGCCTTCTTGTATTGAAGGTTGGCGATCCTGATCGCGACTTGGAGATTCGAAACAGTTGTTCTAAATAGTAAACGTATGCTCATATATATGTATTACTCGCGTAGATTTTAAAACCAAGTCTTTTTCTTCTACTTAAACTTCGCCTTCTCCTCGTGATAAATAGATTTAAGTGAAAGAGACTCCAAAAACAGATGGGTTATTTATTACAGAACCTACACCTCCAAACGAGAGAGCTCCAAATTCCACACCACCTTGTTGGTAGGCATTCCACTACCGCGAGGTTTTCGCGTAACTTTCTGTTACAACCGCCTTGTGGAATGATCTTCTCCAGCGGTATTTCCAAACCAATACGACTACTTTAAAAGGTCCTTTAAGGAAAGAGCCAACTCCTTCCTTAAATGCAGGCAGCGCATCTACAGTTCCTCTGATATTGTCGATATTAATGGGTGGTGCTGATCACTTTGCTTTAGGAGACCCATCGGTCGTTTGCCCCCTTCTCCTAAAAAGAAAAACTTACACTAACCAAGTACATTATCGCCTTAACCTATGTTTTCTATCATGCTTTATTATTTACTTGGTAACAGCAGAGTCGCAACGGCAGTGGTACGTGACGTAAGAGAATCGATATTTCTTCATACCGACCGACACAAGCGCTTTATGCAGTTGCCGCTAGTGTAGATAAACCATGTTCTACTGATTACATACAAATCAATTTGGTATTCAATATTAAATTTCATAAAAAAACAATGTGCTCGTATGATTTTATTTCTTTTGTTTCTATGGGGATAGAGGCAAGCGAGATAGGACGTCATCTATACTAATATTATTAAAAGATTTGATTGTTTGTATGTTCCGGTTTAACTCACAAATCACTAAACCGATTTTAAGAAAGCTAGGCTATGTTTTATTTTCTTATTTGTCTTTTTACACAAGTGAAGATGGGGCGAGTTGCTAGTCCAGTATAAAGTCATTGCAGATTGCAGGTACTTAGGAAGTGAAAGGAGGGAGGGGGTAGGCGTTTCTCCGCTTTTTTACAACTAAAGGATATCCAAAAGGTTCTGGAGTGGGGACCATGTACAAGACAACGCATCTTAGGTTGGCCGTTCCACAAGATGGACAAGCAGTCTGGTGAAGGTTGAGTTTACTGGATGAAGGTGGCAAGGGACCGACCTCCGTGGTGATTTATAGTGAGGTATATGTATCGCAGCTGCTAGCAGGCTCATTAAGATGATGCAATATATTCCTATAGGCTAGGTCCTGTAGATTAGGTCAAGGAGATGAATAAATAAATATAAAGTACATCCAGCGTGGAAGATTCTGGACTTGTATTAATACAGTTGTATGAATGAGTTAGAAACCAGAGAGATATAGGAAAATTTTGTAAAATAGAAATCTGTGTTGATTCACGCGAGTGAGTTCGTGCCTTAAATTGTGTATTTAGAGCGTATCATTTGTTTTTTGTCTAAACTTTTACAACATAAGCGTGATATTGTTTACGAGCGTCAAAAGGGTTGGATCGCTTATCGCTGCTAGCAGCAGCTCCCCAAAATGTCCTAATCGCTTTTTTCATAAATCATTAAATTAACAAATATGGGAAAAGGATGGTATATGTTTGTTAAAATTAATTACAATAAAGATATTCATATCATTTATTACTTATGTAAGTACATAAATTGTAATTACCCATTTTGAGTGAATAAAAGTAAGCACTAGTTTGGCCTAAATCCTGTCACATGCTCAAACTAGACAGAAAAAAGTGTAACAATTAAAAACTTCACCAAAAAACGACATTTTTTGCTGTGATTTTTGAGGCTCATCCCTATCATCTAGAAAACTAAAACTTTTTTCAATCCATTCAGCTTGTCGTCAATTTTGATGAGCAAAAATATTATAATTTTAACGTTTAAATACCCTTTTTTATTTAATCATTACTTAAAAACAAAAAAAAGATATAGCGAAAGGAACTCTTCCAAACTGGCTTCCATAAGACACCTCTCTCTTTTTTATTATTATTTCTTTAATAAATGTGTTCACACAAAATGTATCTTATTCCGATAGAGTTGTATTAGTTTTGTATTATAAGCATAATTATAAGTTAAAAGTTTATAAAAGTGGAATAGGTATATTGAATAGCGAGGGCAACGTCAGTGGAGCCGGGCCAGTGCGGCGCGTGTATCGTTCTCCAGCACTTCGCCCGATTCCGGCGCGCTACGGTCGCATCGGTCGCTCTCGGTCGCTCTCGGCCGCTGCGCTACGCTACACTCTTTGTTCTCGCTTCGGGCGAACGTAGTCATTACTATTATACGACTACTAGTGTATTTTTTATAACATAAAAGAAAATTAAAACACACTATATTTTGTACTTTACGCTCTATCCTTTGTATGAATGGATTGTTTAATTTAGACGCGCTGATTCATACGCATGTCTGGATTGACCTAATTTTTACATTTAACATACTCTATATTTTATGTCTATTACTTTTGAACTTTTGAAAAGGAAATGTTAAGGGTTAGTGGAGTTGTTACAATTCACTTTTAAGTTGGCATCTATCTAACACGTATCTAGTGAAAGTGCTTAATAAACAAGGTGCATAGAAAACTTTCTATGGCAATGGAATTTTCGTTTCGCTTTATTTCTTTAAGTACGATAATATATTATGATAAATTCAAAAAAGTAGCGTCTGATTTACTGTCTAATACAGAATCATATACTTTTAAATAACAAAAAAGAATTTTCCATATGTTGAGGATTTTTGTTTCTAAAATGAATCGATAAAGCAACATTTAATATTGAAATGGGATGTATCAAAATGCAAAAGAAATGTGCACTTTAGAGACGAAACACATATTGGTGACATAATATACATGTCACAATGTTACAGACCAGTTTTTACTGTCTAAGAAAAGTAGAGAAATCCTCGGGTCTGAGAACATAAAGACAATAACAAATTTCGAATAAAGTAATGATTTCAATTCGTTAATTCATAATCTCTATTTCTTGTCAAAGTAGACCCTTTTGTTCCGTCTCTAAAGAAGAGCAATATAAAGAGTACCCGTATCCAGCGATCGTGTTGTAATCTCTGTCCACACCACTAGGTCACGGTCGTGCTTTTGTTTTAGTAACAAGTTATAAATGATACATAATTAACAAGGTGTTTTCACTCGCGTACTCAGAAACATCTCATGAATGTGTTACCAGTAATTGCCAATTAATCAAAGCTAGACCATAATTAATTAAGATACAGGAAAGATCAATAAATGTTTTATTTAATTTAATTAAGTGTATTTGTTTTAGCTTTAACTTTGTCGTCTTTTGATTCGCCATGGAAACTTTAATATGCCAAATGTCACATACATATATCCGGGTCGGCGCAATATTCTTTACAACGTTCCCAAAGCTTTCGTTTGTAGTATTTTTCTTAAATACTATAAATGTTAATTTAATTTCGTTTCTTTGTTACGCTTTCGCGCGTAAACTACACAACCGATCATCATAAAATTTGTAAGGTAACCTCTTGAAAAAGTTTCATGATGACATAAGGTAAAACAAATATTACCGAAGGATAGAAAAATATATTCGACTATTGGTTGCCATAGTGGGTTTGTTATTGTTATTACATTTTGTTATACAGATGTCATATTTTACCATGGTAACAGATAACAACATTTTGACATTTAGCAGTCCAGTTATACGCGAAATCAAGTTACAAAAATGTTCAACGAATAAAATAATAAACGAATGCGTGCGTACTGCTAGTAATATATAGATCAAAGAAATTCAATATGGCCGCTTGGTAATTACATTCCCGACGAACTTGCGAGTTGTAAAATCCAAAGAGTATTACTTGACTATTACCTACTATATCTGTCGATCTGTTCGCGTTGTATTTTGGTTCGTTGTTCGATCATTCCGACGCGCCGCGCCGCGCCGATTCTACAAAGCGATGTTGAAAAACACGAGATCAAGCGCGTATTGTTTGTCTCGTGATAATTTCCAAACATAACAAATCGCGCGGTTTGCATCACTTCAAGAAAACGTTTTAACTTTTTTTATTGCTTATATATGTTATGTAACCTTTACCTTATTATTGATATACCATATCTTTACAATTTATTTCTTTTAAATAAATACTATCGGACGCAATACATGTTGTCTTTCATGATCGAACGAAATGAAAAAATCCTACCACCGCCACCTATCGGGCTTGCGTTTTCAAATCATCCAGGAACCTATTGTAATAAACACACAAAATCTCATCTAAATCGGTCGCGGCTGTATCTTTTGGAGGAGTTAGGTGACAAACAGACGTACAAAATAATTGTGTATTAAGATATTGTTCTCATTGGCATTCTTAGAAATAAAACTCAGCTTTCTACTGCGAGTGTTTTTTCATTTATGTTTGTTATAGGCACAGATACTATCCCTAAAAAATAAAACTTATATGCTATATCCACAAAAGTGCAGTCAGTCACTTTGAATAAAAGATAGTAGATCCATGCGCGACCTGGTGGCGGCAGTGCCGTGCCACCAGACATACTCGTGCAGTATATAGAAGTATTATGTCGCTTCACTATAAAAAATATAATCGTACAAATAGGTAATGCAGTGACAACAAAATAAAAACATTTTTCAATAACAGTTTTTAACTTTTTTGTTTGAAAAAAATTAAAATCGGGCGCTACTCCGTAGGTAATTAGGTCGTGATAAGAACCAATATTTTGTCGTGAATTTAGATATCTTGATAACAGCTTATCTGAAAACTAACCAATGCCAAACAAAAGTAATCGGTCAACGGCGCCTGCTCATGGAAGATTTTTCACGTGCAGCCATGTTGTTGACATCAGATTTGTTATCGCCAGTAATTCTAATAATGTGCGTCATCAAAGTAAGTTTTATTGAGCAAAGACAAAGTTTTCCTATGGCATTCACAAGTGATCATGATCTAAAATGATTTTGAAAAGAAAATTTTATCTTGAGTGCCTGCCGTTATATGTAAAAAATTTACGATTTTTTTTGTACTCGAAAGAAAAAACGGCTGGTACTAGCGAAACGGGAATACTCTGATCATGACGTCATGTCTGCGATGTTTAGCCTATGAGCTGATAAGTAATTTAAGATATCATTGAAGTTATACAACAACAACTTTTTGACATTCAGATAAAATAAATATTTAAGGCGGCGCCCATACAACGGACATGATTTTTTCCCCTTCCCTTCGTGCGCGAGTCCAACTCACACTTGGCCGTTTTTTTTTTTTCAATCTAAGAGTATTGGCACACGGGATAAAATCTTGGCTATTTTTGTTTTGTTACGCTTAAGAAGTATCACTTCTTGAGTACACAAGGTACACAAGATATTTTTATTGTTAATTTCTTTTAAAAATCCTTTACCAATCCTATTTTTTTTATTTTTCTTTAGTTTCAAATTAATTTATCTATATAATTAATAAAAATGTTGAGGATACTTCAAAAAATTTTATGTTGTTTACATAGATTGGTGTCTTATTGAATTTAAAAACAATTCAAATCTTCAAAGGGATTCATAACAAGTTATTTATTTAATGAGCGTGATAATTTTCATCATTCGCCGTACGATCCCTCTTTATAAATTACAGGACGTAGCCCACAAATATCGTGAATATTATCAAAGGAGGGCGTTATTAGACCGAATTAGAGTGACCTGTGACATTCACTTGTAGCTTTAAAAAAAATAACGTCGGTGAAATATAACATGGCGGTATAAGGTGGATATTCAAAATGTCAGGTTAACATTTCGCACGGGCTCGCCCTCCCGTTTATTTAAACATAATGGAGTCTTGAGTCTTGAGCCATCATCTCTATTAAAAGCATCGATTTAACGAGCGGAATGAGAATGTACAGTCGCGCACTGAATATGGGTCGGCTGTGTGTAAACTTGTTGCGACTGTCCGTATGTTCAGCAGGTAACAAATAACAATGACATTTCATTGCTTAGCGAAGAAGTTTTGTTGCTATGAACTGGATAGATAATCGTAGGACGACCTTGCGATAGCGTGACCACAAACCACTCGGAGCTAAAGTTACAAAAATGATAGTATTTAATTTTAAAATATTATTTAGTTTAAATATCTAAAGTATTTATGTATCAGATTCATTATTATAAACAAAAAAATAAAATTTAAAAAAAATAAAAAAAAATTACCATAATTTATTTTTAGAAATGATAGAGTGGCGCAGTGTGAGTGTCGGTTATAGTGCAATGATCGGTAATTAAAAAATACGTACAATAGATTTCCTTCTTTGTTTCTAAATCCAGCGCGCTTGTATAAACCTTTCGCGGTTTATATATAAATAAATAAAATAAATACGCGCTCACACCCGTAACCCTGACAGGCAGTAAGAATCATTCACAACATTCAGCATAAGTTGTAAGTCCTCCGCCGATGACGCAAACACGATGTGGTCATCGGCGTAACAAAGACATTTTACATCTAGCTCACATTTTTAATTCAAAATTTTCGTCTTTCATACGTTTCAAACGATCATTCATAAAGAGATTGGACAGAAACGGGAATGCAAAACGAGTCTTAGTAGGTTTAATCCTAACACAAGCAGTAGAATTTCATATATATGTACTTAACGACAAAATATATTTGGTATACTTACTGCATTGCAATAAAATATTCAATACTTATACATACTTACTTGTAGAGAAAAATACAGAATTTAGTAAGGTCTACAAAATCATTATGAAAAATTCTTACACCAGTTAGTCTGTTACGTATTTTGTATCTTTATGCGGTAATATACCATTTTCAAAAAAATACAATTTAGTCTGAATGAATGATTTGTTTAGTGCAGCGGTGTTCCGTTACCAATTTTTGAAGCGAGAACTTCTTTAGCCGCGTTACACGATATTTAGTAGGGGAAAATTTTATAGGTTCGCGTCAGCAAAATGCGTCAGCAACATATTTAGTTGAATTTGGAACAGTATCGACGAACTTTTTATCATTTACATTTCTCGTATTCAATTTTGAATTTAATTGTTAGGGTACAAAGATTTATTTTAGTTGATTATTTATTTAGTTTTGAACTATTGTCGCGCCTTCACACCTGTTTTGAGTCACTTCTGTCGGAAGTCCTTTTTACTGCCAGTTTTTTTTAGTCTGTATGTATTACTAGGACTTGTGGAGCGGTTTAACGTTGTCAAAAAATGTAATATATAGTCTTTATATGATACTAGCTTCGTGTACCGTTGTGAATGACGTTTAGCAATAACAAAAGTGCCTGTATGTCGCGGCACGCGCCATCGCCCGCGGAAGTAGCGAGCGGTGGGCCGGCCTTGGCGCTTCGGCGCGAAGGTGAAAGTCTCAGTAACTCAGTACCGATGCCGACTGCTGCTATTCGATCTCGGAACGACATCCTCTTTAATTCGACTTACTTAGCGCGTTGTTCCATAACTTACTGTTATCGAATTTGAAATGTAGAAATTATCATCTAATTAAATAAAATATATTGTGCAATATGCGAAATGAAATAAAAAAACAGGCAAGTGCGAGACTGACTCGCGCACGAAGCGTTCCGTACCATTAACTATAAAAAATCATGTTTGTTATATGGGAACCCCCCTAAATATTTATTTTATTCTGTTTTTTATTATTTGTTGGTACAGCGGCAACAGTCTGTGCAAATTTCAACTGTCTCTATCACGGATCATGAGATCCGGGCTGGTGACAGACGGACAGCAGTCTTAGTAATAGGGTCCCGTTTTACCCTTTTGGGTACGGAACCGCAAAAACGAGAAACTTGCAAAATAGTATAGTGAAATTATTAATTATAAATAACTTGTAAGATTTCAATATGATAAGAAAGCAGGTTTCCGAGACTCATAAATAAGCGAATTGTGTGTTCTTTATAATATGTTCTACCATGAATAAAAAGTATTAGCTGAGAACTTAGCTGCTTTCTTGTCATACGTTAATAAAGAAAAATCTTTGAAGTTACTAATAATTGTTATAATCGATTTTGTTACTTATGCTGTAATAGTCTTACTGATGTGAGGTACATCATTATATAATTTTTTTTATTATATTAAAGTTCAATTGAGAATTAAAGTAAAAAAAATAACGAACCTTTTATGAGTCGAAATAAATAAATAGATATTTCTCTGTATTTTTTGTTTATTAAAAATCGAAGGCGGAATTAATAAACGATTGGGTATAAACATTTTAATTCTATTAGTGACTTTGCATGAAGTGTGTAAAATGATTTAAAATAATAACGTCAATTTGTAAGTAAGTTTATTAGATCTCAAAGCGGTGTGGTGCACCTTCACGCGTGATTGAGTGCGGCTATACGAGGGTCGATATAACAGCTGCGAGCTTGTCACTGTTTGGCTCTCATTCAAATTTAAATGAATTGTATGCAGTCACATCGACTTGTGGGAATGCTGTACCTTACCTTCGTTTAGATGAATATATTTAATATAAAATATCTAAAGAAATTGCTTGTAAAACATTACTGAAACATACTATTTAATATGAAATGTATAAAACGATTTATACACATTATATAAAAAAATATCTACATTTCAATTGCGAAATTAATCTTCATTTAACAAGTTGATTACCTTTACAATTACAACAACTCTGGACACAACCTTGGATATCAATTGAGTAACATTTAAGCCACGCGTATTACGAACAAAACTAGTTCGCTAAAACGCTTTGTATTAAACCACATCTCTACAGCTGACAAGTATAACAAGTTTTACCAAACTTTGAATCTTACACTCATTCCTAATTATTGAAGTCGAAATATTTCTACCATTGTGATTAAATTTGGTTACAAATTTAATAATGGCAACACTTTAAGATGCATAATGCAATTGACAGTAGTGTAAAACAAGACAAATGAAAATTATCAAAAAGGCATGGATTAGTGATAGGATAATGAGGTATCCTTGGAAGGGTCGACAGGGCGCGCGGGGCGCCCTCTCGTGGGCCGCCAACACTCGCGTGCGGAGTGGAACGGAACGCAGTTTGGCGCGCGATCGCGGACCCGTCACTCGTAGCGATCGGACACATCCGCCACATTTAGTTATGTAGCTCTCGCCTGTTTGGACAAGTATTAAGTTGATCGTTTCATGTGATACAGCTCGTTGAGGTTGGCATTATGTTTAAATTAGGCGTGCGCTTTTCAAGCTGTTTAGTGCGTTACCATTGTTTTTAATTTCGAGTGATACTTTTTTTGGACTTTATCTAATTTAATTGAGGTAAATATTTACTCTTCTATAAAAATACTTTTACAAATATCTTCTTAGCCTTAAGTTTCTCTTTATATGTTTTTATGTTTTGTTCACTTTGTACATTTTTTAAATTTTTTCTTTCTTTGTATACTTCTTTCGTATATAAGTTTATTAGTTGTCTTTGTTCATAAAAAAATTAAGATACATCCGATCCTCGAATGCTACCCACACATGACGTAGGCACCTTGTGCTCCATTTAAACAATTTTCGTAAGCACTTTGTTTAATAAAGCGCCAGAGAGGTATGATTAATTATAGATGCACTTAGTGTTTATTTATTATTATAAGAACACTCTTATGCCTTTAAATCTTTCACTTAAAATCATAAGTTATCAAAGTTACTACTTTAATTTAAGTATTTAAGATATGCGTGGGGATTATAGTGACGTAATCGATTTAGCCCGTCCCGAGACTTGTGAAACAATGGTTATTAATCATGCTTGAAATATTTATTATTTTTCTTGAGATGTGATAGACCGTGTTTGTCAATTTCTACCTGACCCATCCTTTTGTTCGTAACGTTGGCGTCTATCTCTTTCGCGCATAGTGCGATATATGGATAGAAATATCTCGGATCCGATTCTGAGATTTTCGGAATAGGGACGCGTCATGCGGCATTATTAGTTAGTAAGTGGTAACCGGCCGAAATTCTTAGTTCTATTGAATGTGTAATTCTTGCATGAAAAAATTATTGTTGCTGGAACTTGACCCCGCCCAAAAGCAAACAGTAAAGCTGAATAAGTTATTTCACTTTAAAGTACCCACTTTTTCAGGTGGTAAAGCAATTGTCACGAATATCTGCCTCATTTACTGTAATTTCATTTAAAAAATCCTCTTGATAAATATTTTGTAATAATTTTTCAATTGAATAAACTTACTCTACAAGTACTTTTTTAATTTCGAAAATGGAGTTTATATATTTAGGCATGACGACCTAGTGATTAACGCTTCGATTGGCCTCAACGGTACGGGGTTCAAATTTAATTCGATTAATGTATTAAGTTGATTTTTTTTAAATTGGCAAATTATTTATTTATTACAGCCGATGTTTACATAATATTTATTAGATTTGGCACACTTAGTGAAAATAGCATTTGTCATTTGGGATCTCATAATCCTGGTAACTCTGTTAATGTCCTTTATGTATCTATCTGATAGCATAAAACATGTATGGTTTAGAACAAAGAGTTATGTACGTACGTTTCCCACATGAACTTGCCTCATTTGGCTCTAGTACTCGTAACTCATTTGCAGGTGTTGTATTACAATGGAATGGTCGCCTACTTGCTATTCATTTTTTCATCTTTACTTAATGCTGTTGATTTCTTCTGTCAAGCATTTGGTCAAAATATATGTTGTTCTTGTTTCTACATTGTAGTGTGTAGTAACTAAGTTTTTTCTACTTTTCATGTAATAAATACCTTATGTTAAACATATATTAGAATAGTTTATAAAATTTCATATAGAGCTTTAAATAATTGCTTATCTTTACCCATTTTTGTATGATCTGTAACATTATTTTAAAATGTTACGTAACATCTTATAGCCAACGTTACACCGTGTCTTTGTTATTTTATATTCAACTGACGATTTCTTTAAATGTTCGTAATGTATTGCATTTCAAAATGTCGACAGTTCGATGTATAATGTTATGCAAGTGATTACGGGCATTATTAATTATTATTTAAACGGATAATGTGATAAATAAGTAATTAATTATTGACCACACTGTCGGGTCAATATGAATATTAACTATGTGATCGTCGGGCAATCTGATAAAGATATATTAATATTAACCTAAACTAACTAAAAGAACTAACACAACCGTTCCAGGGTTCAAATCATAGCTGTCTGGGTTCAGTTAGCCTTCATGTTGGCAGTAAATTTTTGATTCTCCAGTTTTTCAATATGAGGATATCATTAAAAAAGCACGTGAACACTATACGGTTCTTTTTGTCATTGACCACTTAATTTCTTTCTATATTTTAGTCAACTGAAAATATTAATTTTAACTATTTTTTTTTTAATAAATATTCCTACTTCTGTGGTTATATAGAGCATATATTTATTATAAACATCATGTGGGTAACTACTGTGCAGTATTATTATCGTTTCGATAACAATTTATCGCGTCATAACGCTAGCGAAGGGAGCCAAGCATCCTTGCAATGCAGACTAGAAATTGTTCTAACGACTTGCGTGATTCGGTGGTATTTAACAAAAACCTTTTGATTTTATTTTGTTAACCGTTTTTAGCTGGTTAGTGCGACATTTACTTCTAAGGTTTTCTTTTGTGGCGTTGAGTTGACGTCATCGCTTGTTTATTATAATATGTGTACATATTTATGACAAGTCAAATTTTTAGTACTTACTACAAAATCACATTGATAATGATGAGATAAAATGCGTGAATTAAACTAATCTATATAAAAAAGATTAATAAGCTCCAAAGTATTCCCACATGTAACCGAGAGGGGTATTACGTGTATTGTACAAGGTCTAGCCACACCTCTCTCGATTCTTCAACATCTATTACAAATACATTTATGTATGTATTATTTGCGCATTACCATCGCAAACGTAACGAATTTTTTATATCAAAAGGAGGCAAACGAGCAGCGGGTCGCATTATAAAAGTGATCACTGACGCCCATCAACATCCGCAACACCAGAACTGCAGACGTAGAAGTACGCTCGCTTCTTGAAGGATCCTAAGTTGTATAAGTTTGGAAATACCGCTGGCGACAGATCATTCCACAACGCGGATGTGTGAGGTAGGAAATTTCGAGAAAACCGCACTGTAGTGGAACGCCAACCATCAAGATGGTGTGGATGGTAATTGAAGCTCTAGTGTTGATCGATGACGGAATTCAGCGGCAGGAATTGTTGCAAACAGTTCTTCGGAACATTCCCTGTGCTTTTTTACATCAATAAGTACGATTATGACTTCATCCTTTATTAAAAAAACGATCGATATAAAGCGTCGCCTAAAAAACTTATAATATATTAAAATAATTTGCTAGTTAATTTAAACATTTTTAAATCCTTCAATTAATATCTAGAGAACAGCTTTGTCTTTTTTAATAACGTCCACTCCAATTAATTACGATAATTTCCGTTCGGAGACATAGATGGCGCGACTGTGCAAGGCTGGGGAGGAACTGAATAACTCGATGCGCTTTAGACTCGGTTACGAAATTGATGTTTATCGACACCAATCTGAATATACTATAAGGAAATTAATTTAAATGAAACAAAGCATTGTATGTGTATTTAATAGTAAAAAAAATTTGAGGTTAAAATTTTGAAAATTGTAACCTAATATTTTCCAAACTAAAATTAACTTACAAAAATATATAAATAAAAATAAACAACTTGTAAATGTATATTAAAACGGTAATAATTGTTTGTGATATATTTTGAATATTACTTCCATATCGATTTGAAACAACTGATCGTTATTTCGTTCATGTTTCACAGAACACTGCGAGCGAGTCGAATTATTCGTCTAAAAAGCGATTACTTTTAACGTTTTGGAGAAACGACTCAAACTTAGTGTTTAGCGTAAAGAACTAATTCGTTATAATCACTCATGAAGGCGTATAACATTATTAGGAAACGTCTGTGCCCGTCTCAAAACGACTGAAAGAATATGTAAGATAATAAATGTATTATAAAAAATTACCACTTAAAAGTTGGACGTATTCAAAGACAAAGAGATTACTTAGTCAAACAAAAATCATTTCAGTGATTAATCCAATTTTAGTTAGGACTAGATTAAATTTAAAACTGAAGCTGGTTAAAAACTAAAATATTATTGTGAGTTATACACTGTAACATCGCATTTTGAATAATTTTCCGATAATTGAATATATTCCACATTATTTTTGAATTAATTATTGGTTAATGATTTTTTAATGATGATCTTGATTAAGATAGAAGTGAGGTGTCCTTGTCCACGTTATTTGCTAGGTCTTTCCTTATTCTTTTAGTCTTTTTACTACACTGCACCTGGGTTACTCCCAGTTTAGCAATATAATAATAGTCGATGTCTATCTAGTTAGCTAGCTAGGGAGTTTAGTAATTTCTTCATTGTGCCGCATACATTGTACGATTTTCACTGTCATTTTCGTACCTGTTCCACGTAACCGTGTAATGTATATCATTCATTGCGTATGTTAATTTCGATCACTTGAGCCTATACGACGCAGTAACGGTTACATTTAACGGCTTTTTACCTTTCCTTTAGTATCAGGACGTCGAATTTGAAAGTTATTTTTGTACTTCTTATTGAGATTTAAATGTTTAACAAAATTAAAAAAAATGTAAAATAAAATTTAAACATTTCAAATGCTATTAAAAAGTACAATAATAATCCTCGTCTTCATTTGATGTGACATACAAGTCGATGTTTATTTTTATGTTACTGATTCTATTTTTTAGTAACATTTAGTTGTTTATATTGTTATATCACAATTATTTGCTCATTATCTACGAAGGTCATTACATAATCACCTATCAAGTTCTTATATTATTGATAAATGTTGAAAATTTATCGGTCACGCTCATATTTAATAGATACAATTTATTTAAAGTAAATAATAGCCTATGTAAATTATTAAAACGAATAAAATAATTCATTTCCACCTTTTGAGTGTAAAATACGTTTGACATTTACGTAACCTTTGGCTGTCAAAAATTATTTCCCGCGTTTTCAAATGAAAAAAAATGTGTTCTGTTTCGTTCCATCTAACAAAGAAAGAGGTCGTTTCGTTTTCCTTTAGTCGCGGCGAGTGGAGCAATATTGTTGCAACAATTGTCTGATTGATCGGACTAATTTATTTCCACATATTTCTGATTAAAGTGATTGCCTCACCCCACTGCCGAGTTGTCGGCTTTGTATAATGATATTATGTTTTTAGTGAAACGTTGATTATAACAACAGCTGTTTGGAATCCATACATACTTTGTCTGCTTCACTATTTTAAAAGATGAAATTAGTATAGAAGACGTATTTAGAGCAAGTGTAAACGTATTTTCATACACATTTATAAATTTATAGATTACACTAATCTACATTTAATTCCTACGTCGGCATAAAAAAACCTTTTTGTATGTATTAAATCCTTATTGTTTCGTAGCATTTAATCCTATCAACGGTAGCGCATTTACATGTTTTTTAATCAAGCTTGAATGCAGGTGTCTATGGGCGTCTTGTCAACGATATTGACCAACAGGTGAACAGGGTCACCTTTTCTCACGTAATATCATTACAAATTTTACGATGCATATTTGAATTGATTTTATTGTAAATCCTATAAATTCTCATACGTATTATTAATTTTATGTGCTCATTTTTTATGATTTGAAAAATCATTAAAATAACATAATAGTTTTTTTTTAATTTGGAAAGAATTGAAAAATTAAAAAAATCATATATAACCCAATATTACAGTGTTTAAAAAAATCAAAGTTTCATGTAGGTACTATATTTTATTAATGTATCATGACAAGATGTATTAATTTACATGTATGTACTCATAAATGATTTTTTTTATCGACAATATAAAACGATAAAATCATTAAACCTCACAAGTAACATAAAATGAAATTATAAAAGTTGTGTAATATAGTTTTTAGAGAATAACCAATCTTTTTTTCTCTAGGCAATAAGTAAATATGAATAATAGATAACCATAGCTTAAAGAGTTCTTGATCACACTATTGGAACTTGGAGGGCTGTTGGATTGAATACATAATTAAACTTATTAAATGTTCTTGTTTCTTGTCTTAAATTTATACAAGGAATATCATTGTTTCATCACATTTTGACATATATCAATTCTAAACTAAACAAACAGCAACAAACCAGGGAGGCCAATGGATAAGCCATTAGCAGTGGCTTATTAAATTCCATTATACATTTGAGAACTTTTTTAATAACTTAACGATTAGAGGTAAAATTAAAAGCGTTGCAAAGTTAACAACTTTTTTCACAAGCTTACAACATATACCTCAAACAAAACTTATACGCATAAAAATAAAAGGAAAAAGTCGTGTGTCATCATTTATTATCTGTATTGTGCATAGAGGATTTATATCTTGTTTTTTTTTTATAATCAAGGCGACAGTTACCACACTAACGATGCCCTTATAGTGTATAACCACGAAATTAAACAGCACACGGTATCGCTAAAAACATAAAAGGCGTTCAAATTACAATCGGCCGGGACGTAACTGATAGCGGAGCGATGTTTCCATTTGATAGATTCGGTCGTCTCGGGCGGTCGTTGCGCCGAGCCCAAACCCTGACTTGAAAACTCGCGGCCCGACGAGGTTATGTTGCACGATATGCTCTTTATTTTATCTATATTAAAAAATCAATTAATTGTCGCATATCTTAAAAAATTTAAAACAAGTCTTGTGAAATATTAAGAGATGGGAATCGTTTTACGACGTTTCTCACAGATAAAAAAACCCAAATAAAATTTGTTTCTAAAATAGTCACATATAAATAAGTATATATTATGTCTGAACAGTATATCTATACATGGACGAAAACACATTTTTCACAGTAAGGAAAATATTAGCATAAAATATATTACAAAGTTATTAGGGCAAGTTAATAAAAACAAAGCGAATAAAACCTATTTTTAATTCGTTATAACGTTTTAAGGCGTTACGATGTTAAAACAAAAATACAGACCTAGATTAAACTCGACATAAGACTGAAGAAGAGTCGACCGCGTAGTAATTAGCTAATTAGAATTCAATGGCGTCGCCATTAGGTTGATTTTATGTGTTACGCGTTTGTTAAAAAACCTTAAAAACTTCTGTTTATTCTGACTATTTGATCTTTGAGATATTCAGTTCCAGCAAAGGTCATTTAACAAATAGATAACGGAATTAAACAAATGCGACCTCAAATATAGTTGTATTTCAAGTTTAGGGAAGCCTTGTTTGTACGACAATAAAATGCTGATAAGAGATTAGTAACATTGAATTTGTTCATACAGTTCTAATTTACCTTATTATCCAGCCAATGTTTTAAACGTGAAATATGTGCATGCTTTTATTTCACGGATGATTGTTATTATTTCATTGAGGAACAACTGAACAAGGATTCTGATAACTCCTATATAATAATACATAGACAATACTCGAATAGAATAAAAAAAAATTGTTGTCGCCTGAAGGAAAATAGCTAAGTACTGGCCACAGCAAATTTACTCAAAGAAAACATTCTTTTATTTTTAAAAAGATTAAAAAAGCAAATTAAAAAGAAAAAAACATTTGAAATATTTTTTTAAAATATATTTACCAGACCCGAGAACCGAACTGGCTGAAATCCGAAAAAAAACATACTGTAAATTTAAAAGAAGCAGGAGACGTAACAAACAAAAAGAAATACAAGCGATTTGAGAACCTCCTTTTTTAAATTGGTTGAAAACGCGTAACATAGTTGACACACATGAGATCTATTTTGTTGACGTTTAATAGTAAGTTGTGGAAAATATTCAAAATTGTATTTAGTTGTACAGGAGGCGGGATTTACAAAAAAAAAAACATTTCCATCATGGCCGTAACTTAATTATCACACAAGTCATAACCAATTGAGTTTTTTTTTCTTTTGAAATGGGCTTACGTTTCTCTCGTACATTGATAAATTGAACAAAATCGACGGTGAATCGTTTAGTGCGTACGTGCATCTGATCATGCGAACGCGCTCTTTGTTTAGATTTAGAACATGACAGTTTGTTTGACTTATGCGTAAATAGGTTATAGATAACCTTTATAAAAGCGAACAAAACGATATTTTTGTAATAATATAGTTTATTTTATGATACACTTTATATTTAAAATGATGCTATCATAATTGCTTAACTTTCTTTACTGCAATAACGTTTATGCTTGTGACATTTCTTCCAACGCAGTGTAACGCAGTAAGATATCACTTGGCGTCACGTAGTGTCACGCCAGTTCTGCTAATTATCGTGATGCAATATTTAACTGGGTAATTCACTGACGTCATCTATTTCGCATGTCACGCAGATACGAAAGACCATCGCGTCTATTGCACATTTTTTTTTGTTACTTCTAGATTTTACCAGCTGCAAAATAACATCCGTTATTCCCTTTTTATTCGTTTATTGGGTCTTAACTGTGTTAAAGATTGATCCCGTCGTTTGTACGATTTAGTTAATCTACATGTATGCGTTTTAATGTTTGATATTAAAGTCTTCCTTAATATCTAATAATATTAATAAATAATATTTTATGTACCGATAAAAATATATTTAATGCCTATATTACCTTACTATTATTACGTAAAAAAAGAACATTTATGTCTGGTAGTAGTTATCTCTTACATTTAATTGTGTTGATAACGATATGATTGTCCCTAAAATAGGTTACTTCAGTCGGGTCTCGCACACCTTATGACTCATGGAGGAGTAATGCATTCGTAAACTCTACCTACGATTACAAAAACGGGAAGGGAAGTGTCATCAAAAGAACCATGACAATTTTTGAATCGTTCCAATGCGCCATCGCGCACGTTGTCGTGTGAGACGGAGAAAAGAAAGTGCAGGTAGTCAGAGTCGAGTCAAGTCGGGCAAGATTTATTGGATCGTAACCACCGAGGTCGGCAACACCCGCCGCACCCGCCGATGTCATCGCGCGCGCTACTCCGAAAAAAAAAACTTTGGCTATGTCGTTCGAAATTCGAATCATCGCCACCATAAAACGTCATTCATTATTCTGTGTTTTCTACAAGTTACCAAAGAGGTTAAATGTCGTATTTTATGGGTATGTGTGTGTATATGTAAACAAAATTAAAAGCGTTTAATCATAAACATGTGAAGTAAAAATTAACTAAATTTTAGTTGTGAATCGTTTTCAAATCCGCCTATAACGTTAAGTAAACAGATGTTTTATAAAAGCTACACGTTCATCGTTAACGTCGATCGCCATTAAAGCGATCCTCGCTCGTAACATTACGTTGTTTAAGAAACATGTTGAGAATTTTATACAATTTATATTATAAATATTACATTTACATTAGTGGCTAAATTAAAATATAATTCATATATAAGTAAAATTACTTTTGACTTTACTACAAAAACAACTATTTTTAAATTAAATAATAAATATTTTACTGTTTTTATTGCTAGGGACGTAATTATAAATTACAAATAATATAAAAATCGCATACCAAAGTTAATAGAACATTAGAAATCAAATTAACTCATATTACCATCTTTACTCATTAAAAATACTGTTTTGATACATGAATAAATAATTTGAACCGTGAAATTAAAGCTTGCATCGGTGTCAAATTTCTTCCGGCAAATTATCGCTACTAAACGTACTATACCTACATATATTTTAATGGTTACAACACTGTTATATTAGGTAAGAGTCGAAATTTGTTGTGTTGGTGACTACGTAATGTTACGGAAAGCTCGAGAGAGGCATTGTCAAACGTCAAGTGCCCTCAATATTATCCCTTTGTTCTTGAAGGACAATTTTTCATTTGTTTTTCAATCAAGTTTTTTTCCTTTTGAGCGTTTCTCTTTGCTTCTGTTTATTCGCTATAACAAGTTGGAATTGATCCTTTTATATTTCTAATTACCATGAAAAGTGCAATATTTATGCTTAGAAGTTATCTCTGGTATATTTTAATCAAACTGAACGAAAACACAGATTAAAAATTCCCGATTATACCGAAAATAAATTTATTATTATGTTGTTTTTATTATTTAATGGAAGTAAAGTAAACGTCTGACAAATTTTAGCTTTTAAAATTATTTATTTTTTATTTTAAAATTCTCGGCCTCATGTCTCACCTTATATTGGGCAGGTCACAGACCTTTCTATGTAACTTTAGTTTTAATACATAAAACTTGTGTCGGCTCAATAAGTTGTCGTAAAGATAAGTATTTCAAAAATATATTGTGTAAAATGACGAATTCATCGCCTGTAATTGCTCACCGATCTAAATATACAAAAGATAAATTCCCATCGGTGAGTCAGCATTAGTCTTTCAGCTGTGTCCCGTGATTGATCTAAATTCAAATACTTCTCATTGTAATCATTTCATATTTTGTATATTTGTTTGTTTGTGTTAATATATGTTTATCTTTAAAAAAATATTCTGTCATTTTAATTAATATTGTAAGTCTTACAACTTAATATTTTTTTCAAGGTAAATTGAAATGTCTTTCTTTTTCAGATCATTTCATTGCGGTCATTAACACCTAATGTGTCGGTTACCTTATTATACAAAAGAACAATAAACGCTCGAAATGTTAATATAAAAACTATGTAGCTACGCGTACATTCCGTAGGTCGTTGTAAGATTCCCAGATTGTATCAATGACTTTATGTGTAGGATTTTTATACACATTTTAAGTCTAATATCTCGATAGATTAACGTAAGTAAGTATTAGGTTTTCAACAAAATCGTAAAATTGCAATAGAGTTCGAAGATGAGCTTTGTATCATAAGATGTAGAACACCGTGTTCACACTGCGAAAACATTCACTTAAAACATGTTGTTATCTCTTTCTTTCTCACTGAAAAAACTAAGATGACAATATGGTTTATAACGTAAACATGTTGCGGTGATGATTTGTTTAATTGCACCACCTTAACAAATACTTCAAAAGATAAGTAGTGTTTTTGTATTTACGAGTTTTTTTTTAAATAAAATACTTATGTAAAATGTTTTAAATGTCGCATCAAACTAAATAAAGAGTATTTTCTATCATTTAAATTTCTTATTTTCTTAGAAAGACGAAGTTGTGTAACTCACATTTGCATTTTATGGCGTAACAGATAAAAAAAATTGAAACGTCGAATTAGAACACTCAAAGTCGACGATGTATATTGATGTGTTATTGTTTTTATAGTAGACGTAGAAGAGCTGTGTGTAAACAAAGACAATGATGTCTTGGAAAAAATGTTAGACATGAACAATTCATATAACTATGCTGGTTCATTATTTTTCGTGTCTAATTTTGTGGATTAGCTTGCCTTTCAAGCTTTTGTGTCGTAAACAAATAGAACGAACGAGTCATGACAGTCAATAGCGTCGAAAATGACGGTTTACGGCCTACGTCATCCGCTTCCTCTCCACACGTACGTAGCGAATGACGCAATTGGTTTTTTCAATGTCTTATCTACAGCGAGGTGTACTGTCATTCGCCGAGTGACCGCCGCGCTGCGCACACGTCGCTAAAGTCGCGCGGTTTATTTTTGTTTCACTTTTGCCTTTATACTTTTTCATCGAGGACGAGGCGCCGAATCGCGCGTTGCTCGGTGCTAGTGTGTTAAACTTGTGACATTGGTGTGAATATTTTATAAAATAATAATTAGATTCTTGTTAATCGTAATAATGTTTATGTCCGGATTTTTTATTTTCTCCTCCGATTTAACTTCGAGGTGCGTATAATATATCTTGATCTCTATTAACTGTTAGGTTGTTCACTTATCGTATCATGACCCGTTTTGTCTTCATCGCTTTGTTCTTTTTTTAAACTCAATTAGCTCCTCAATTTAATCTAGATTTTCCTCAACATATTGAAATAGATCGTTTAGGAAATAGATACCTTGCTGTATCGATACCTTGAATTTTTATCGCTATTGTTACAAGAATATATAATATAGTGCTGCGCTCACTACGTAGCCAACGTACACTCGTAATGATGGTAATGTTTTGAGTAAATTTAAAGCGTCCGGGAATAATAAGCTAACGAGCGCTAATATGTCCGTGTGATTGTTACAGAATGACGCCACAAGAGGAGCGCGAGAACGCGCGCGGGGTAGAGATCGCGGATGCCTTCGAGGACGAGATGTTCGGTCCGCCTAGGACGGAGCCCGCTGCGCGCCCCAAGCTCTCCATGATTTCGGCCAGGCTCCGAGCGAACGAGGAACGCAAGCGGGTTATCGAGATCTGTACGCAGAAGTTGGAAAACATCGAAGACCCGGCGCGCGACCTTCGGCGATCGGTATGCATCAATAACACGTACTGCCGCCTTAGCGAGGAGGCCCGCAAGGAAAAGGAGGCCAGGCGACGTCGCGCGAGAGAGGAGTGTGACGACTCGTGGGTGGGGAAAAAAGCTAGACGAGCGGTGGAGGACGAGTGCCTCGCGCTGCTGGACGCCATCCCGGAGTTGGGCGACGCGAATCTCGGATGCGCGCAGCTGGCACGCCAGCTACCCCGGCAGGACGTGCCGCTGCTGCCGCCCGGCTTGCTGACGGTTCTCGACTCATGACCGCGCCGCGCCACAAACCTTAACGCGCCGCTGTGACGCCAGCGATCGGAATGAGACGCGCTCGAGCCGAACGCGCTCGAAACGTTGACCGTGTTTCCGGACGTGCGCGCTCGAAACGGAGGGCGCTCGGAGCGATCCGGATCGCGCTCGAAACGGCGCTCCGACGGCGACGAGCGACGAGCGCCGTAGCACATCCACGTCACCCGGACCCTCGACGTATAGCCAATTCTTTGTTGTTTAAGAAGAGTACTTACTTTGTTAGCATGTTTTTTTATTATTTAGTGAAAGTTGCTCAGGCGCCGCCGCGGGCGCGCTCCAATTAGTGTTCGATGATCGTTCAGTCGGAGGACTCTGAGCATCGTCCGTCAGGACGCGTGGAGAACGAGAGATAATCCAGGAAGTGTTGTTGGGTTGGGTCGGAGATATAGTTTTAAGCCATAATGTTACATTATTATATTATATAATTATTAAAGTAAATAGTTTATAAGTGATAGTGCAAATGACTGGGAACGGTTGCTAGCTCTGAAGCGATTGAATTTTTTTAATTCGTTTTCTTATTTATATTTTATTATTATTTTTATTTGCGTTGTCGCGTTTTAGGTGGCTATGTTTAATACTTCAAATGGAATTCCGTTCCTCGCATTCCGCAAACTTCGAAAGTAAAAGTTGAGCGGCGAGTGAGCGAGCGTGCACGACGCCGGCCGCCCAGTGGGCCATCGAATGTAACGTGTGCCTGCGATGAGGCGTTCGTTGCTAACTAACAAAAGAAAAACGAGTGTTTTGGAAGTTACGATGTGCGTCAAACCGAAGGCAGCTCGTGAGTCTTGCGACCTCACTCGCAGAGATCGGCAAGGGCAAACGTTTGAGGGCCAACAGCCAAATGTTTGATGAAGCATTGCATTTTGACGAACGACTCTTAGTACTTTTATTTTGTTATTTTATGTTTTGAGTTGAACGTTCTTATTTTGCTTTTACGTTACCTTGTCTCATAATTTACGCCCCGTTACCATACCTTATTATAAATCAGTTGATAAAATATACTTACGTTCGATCGTTACGTAGTAACTTATCGTTTTGATATTGTAACAGCCGTTTTATTTTGTAAATGTTTTCTGTCATTGTTAATTTATTGTTCGTTTAAATGGGTGGTAATCGATTTTGCGATGGTCATGCAGCCTATAACTTCCTGCAACCGGAGGGAGTAATGGCGTTTTCTATTGAAATCTTAATTGTCGCAAAATATATCGGTAGTTGCCGGCTTCGCCCCCCTCTGAA
>JWHW01042886.1:254125-265055 GCA_000931545.1 Papilio glaucus
GGCCGGGCGCGCCGTTCCCAGCACTCCTGTGATATTAGCCTAGACTGTATGTCGTGTTCGTGCTAGTTTCCTCATCTGACTTTTTTTTGACATTGCGCTTTGTAAAGAGTAACGCTTGAGAAATTGAATATCCTTTTCCACACACGATTTTATACGGATTAACCGGATTTTGAGGCCGTTTAACCGGCCGTAGTGCGTTTAGATGTCTTTCGTCACTGTACCAATAATAATGTAGTTTTACCAATAAAATGTTTTTATATGGCGTTTGTATGTTGATAAGGATTATGTATTATATAATTAAGTGCTTGTGACGCCTGACATTGCGACGGGAACTGATTGGTTCATGAAACTCTGATGCCGTACAATGTTATGCAGTCGGTTTAACTTTTCCATTTAAGGGGTCGTTCTGCTATTTATAATAAAATATTAAAAATCGAATTGTAATAACCTGTAAGATCAAGTTGTTAGTAAAAATATATTTGAAGGTAAAGAAAACAAATAACTGATTGTGAAACTATTTCAGAGTATTGCAACGACCTTATTGTTCTTTAGTTTAACTGAATCACTACCAAATGTATCCAGTAAAACAGTACACGCACACATTTAAATTAAGCAGAGAATGTATGAGCCACGTTTATGTTGGCGTAAAATAAATTTTATATGCGAGTGAACGACCAAAGTTTCGTGGTAGATATTTAAATGTATAAAAACATGGATCAAGCAATTCGCTCGAAAGCGAGCCGTGAGATTTTATTGTAAAATAATAAATAAATTTCATTACCGAGCCTCTATTTTTATTTAGTTCAACTTAGCGACCCTAAAAATCGATAATTTATTATTATAAACCAGAACATCAACAGATAAGATAATAAAAATACAACCAATTCTTTTTTACACGTATCACAACAAATCAATTGCATCTACAGAATATATTTATCGTTCTGGTATGAGTTTTCTTCATTTATCTATTCTGGAAAAACAAAATAACATACATAGCAGGTGAACAAACATTACCCGATTGTTGACTTCGTAGTTATAAAGAATGTCATCCGTAATTATCTACTCTAAATACGTGGATGAGGCATTACGCGCCTACTTACACGGTGTGCGCCGTCCCTTTCGCTCCCAGTAGACACGAATGAAACCGGTATAATCGAATAATTCGATACAATCTCCACACAGTTATCATGTAACATGCAAATGAGAATTGCAAAATCATCAGTTAATATAGTGTACATTGCTTACCGAGTTTCACGTTTATATCTACTCATAACGCTCAGCGAGCAGTGTACTTGTTGCGTGCGATAATTACATGAAACAAATTGAGTAAGCGTTGACTCGGTACAGGTTTTGTCACAAAGGAATAATCATAATATACTGAAAGAGGCAGAAATGTTATGAGAGAAAAGTGTTTTTAATTGATTTTTTTTGCTATACTGCTCGAAGATAATGTCACAAGATGTACCTTTTTAATCATGATTTTAGACATTTCAAACTACCAGCTACACGCTTACATTAAAGAACACATTCCTACAAACTACATAGGATTTAAATTATTGCAAATGAATTCAACAAACTTATACTAATAAACTTATAATCATACATCTATTATTTGTAAAATTAAATAAAAATTAATTTAAACCAAAATCATTTTACCTACATATATTAAAATCGTTTCTAATACAAATATAATAAAAATGGTATTGTAATGGACGAATTATCGTGCAATATGAAAGATAATTGATTTAAAATATTTTTTGTTGTGTGCATGCTGTATTTATAGATAAATAAATAATCTATCGGCGCGTAACGAAGCGTCAGGTTACGTAACAAGAGGCAAGGTAAGTCTTTTCGATGCGAACAATAAAGTTGAAAAAGACCGTTCTGTAAATGTTATCATAACTTTATTATCGCGATTAGCTGCTATTTTATAAATGTTCCCTGTCTTAGCGTAAGAGATGATCATTAAATAAATATTAAATCTATATATTGTCATTTCATTTAATATGTTACCTGTATATATGTTGGTGCTAGAAAAATATAATCATTTGTTATGACGTAAGTTATCATTACTCATGATAATAAAACATTTTAAAATACAAATGTAGTTTGCGATTAAAAGAAAAGCAAAAAATAACTCGCGGGGAATAGGTAATCCCTTAGTAGCTAACTCTCAAGGTCACTCCAGGTGATTAATCAAGAACTTTGTACCCTGATCCCATGTGCCTGTGAAAAAGATCTTAGGAGGTAAGATAAGGAAACTTTGCACATATCTTGTCTCCTAATCCAGGCTTCATCATGCCTGGCCTGCTTATACCCTATCTTCTAGTACGAAATCTTCAAGCCAACGATATATTATCTATATTATGTATGTCAGAAGAAACTGACTGATTGTTATATCAACGCACAGCTACTAGCTTGAAAATTTTGCACAGAGATTTTTGTTATGTAAGCGACCACTAAGGAAGGAAGATTTTTTCTATATTCATCCATCTCCGATAACCTCAGATCTATATGATCGATCATATTAAATAGGGTTCAGCTAAGGCTGGACAAACGTCAGTTCAGCTCAGCTTGACTTCTAAAGTAATTTGGACAACAGATTTAGGATACGACCAGTAAGCTATTGTCGCTATAAAGAGAAGAGAAGGCCCAATAAAAACATGGTAATGTATACATAAGGTTCAGAAAACATTTCAGCGGGGTTAAAGTTAGTGCGTGACACGAAACTTCATAGTTCCGTTTCTTAGACAAAATCAACAAACCATATATTGTTCAAGCTGTCTCATTGAATTGATTTCCATTGATATTCTATTTCTGTATGAGTAATGGTACAAATAAAGTATAATTATTGAATAAAATTTAATATTATTTATTAACAAAATAAATAAAATGTTAACCAGAACTAACACACAAAATCGTAACTGTTTCATTGGATCAACTAATATTAGGAAAATGTAAGTTTCCTACTTAATTAGTAACCCCTTAATTTTAACCAGTGGTGAGATTGTGATTGTGAGGCCAATTCGCAGATGCTTGTACCGTTAATAAATTAATCGCTTTGAACGCCATCTATCAGGGAGTAGCGCAAACACAAGTTCAATAGAGTAAGTGATTGACATGACTCGTGAAGTTGTGTCACGTCCTATCAGCCACTAACCGTGCGATCTAGGCTTCTGCAATTAAAGATATACCCACATTAAGCGGTACACGATAACAGGATGAGAGTATATTTTCAATACAAGCGTAATTTTAGGAGTATTTTTTACATTTTGGACCAACAGGTTTGACCAACTTGAATTTGAAAAATGTAACACAATCCAGATATAGACGGAATGATAAGCCAGAAGGTCCTTTTACGCTATAGGGAACTTCAGTTAAAACTCCCACTTCTAGAGAAAGAGAGAGAGAGAAGTGAGGTTCTATTAGCATGACTTCTACTTCGACGACATTCTCAATATTTGGGAGGAGCGCATGGTTTCCTTATACATACAAACATATGCACATCTCTCCACGGCGTAGTCAAGCAATAGATATAAATATAGTTGGTCACTGATATTTATACTATGGATATGATATACGCATACAAAATCACTGGTCAAAAGTGTTCCAAATACAGTGACAGTAACCGTGGGTTTCCACTGGCGTAAAATCGTGTCGCGATACAAGGTTTTTCTCTATGTTTCTCTTTGAAAACTTTGAAAGGACTACGTTTACGGCAGTGGAAACCCACGTTAACATTCAAAGTTGTCGAATGGTGGAAACATGGATAAAGGTGACAGCTAGTGTTTGTCACTTACGCGTAAATTTGAACAGATGACGCGAACTAAAGAAAAAACGTCCTAATTGGAACGTTTTCGAGTCTTCACTTTTCGCCCGCTAATGATATATCTACTACATCATTGTAATTGGTAATATCTCGGACAAGTATTTCTTCTCTAGCTTACGAACTCACTTTCTTTCAGCTGATCCAGATCCTCGGAGGTCAGGAGTGTTCGGGAACATAAGTTAACTTTCTTGTCACCTATAAAGTAGTCTTAGACATGTTTTCCAATAAATAATAATTTATTTATAAGCCCGAGGCTACATTTTGATTGCCGCCCTATCAAACTATTTTACTTAAGTTTTGTTTCCTGTTCTGGAAATTGTTTGGTTCCGTTACCTTGGTATCTGAAAATATTTCCGATGTTATTAAGGAAGGATTTTTATGAAGGAAGTATGGGTTACTGCCAAACGGTTTCAATCTTAGAATAAAATAAAGTTTTTATTTATTTAACAAATTATATTACAGTCGGGGGCAGTTACTATGTAATTATTCTCTGTAATAATTAACTGAAGTATTCTGTAATTCTATTCAATAAGCCGTCGTGAATTCCCAAATCGAAGCTCATTTTAATTTGCGTTAAAAATAAGTATGTACGTATAGCTACGATACAGATCAAGTCAGTCTCTCGTAACAGAGGTTGACGGCCCATAAAAAGGTTCTAACGCTTTTAACAGATGTAACAGTATCGAGCAAGACCAGACTCAGTTATATAGATAAACACACTTTTAAAGTTTATCCATATTAACACTACTACTGGTACACACTTTTTTACTCCCTCAAGCATATTCTTTGGTTGTCTGGAAGAGATCGCTTTACTGCTTCAGCAACAAGACCGTCAATTGCTCATGTCTTCACGTGCGTATAATTCTTTCCTGTTCTCCTTTTTGTTGTATTTGATTATTGTAGTATGCATTAAAGTAAATAAATTGTTAAAATTTGAATAAGACCTGTGTACATCATTAAGGCGATATTTTCTGCGTATATTTATCAAGGTAGGAGTATTTCCATCTGCTTCGTTCTGTATCTATAATCCAGGAATAGTCAACTTGTCTACCGAATGACACGTAACCTTACATATTTATTGTATTAGAAAGTTGCAACTGTACATAGGCGTGTGTAGCGGAAACACAGTTTCATTACGACGTATGACGGTACAACGTAATTGTGAGAAGCCTTGTGAAGGCACCTTTATGACACGGTCAAATCGATTTCACTATTTACATATACACGTGCGACCGTACATTATTTCTGTCATTATTAGTATAGGTAATAATAGAAATAAGTGTAACTAGACTTGTGTTAATTAATTGTAATGTATACTAATATTTTTTACGTTTTATTTATTGCACATTTTATGTGTATTTATATATATTTTTGAGGCAAAACTTTAAAAATATATATAGAGTATTAAATTTAATTTCTCGAGTGACCCTCCAGCTTCCTACCATCTTCTTTACCTCACTATATGTATACGTATATGTCGAAATTGGCCCGAATCTTACAAATATTAGGACACAGACAGACAGTGCGAGCGAGACTGGCGCCCGACCAGACGCTTGCTCCTCCCGACGCATTCGTCTCTTATTACGCTCACAGTTATAATAAAACTCCTTTATTCATTTGCTCGTAATAACATCTACCAACAAGATCATATGATTGATAAACATCTTTGAAGTGAAAACTTCTTTAGCCTTAGACGATTGTTTGGAGAAAGTCTTATAGATTCACTTGAACAACAAGCTCAACATCAGCTCTTTTAAAGTTGAGGTCGCCGGTATTTACCATCTTTCATTTGTAAATATATTTGTAACTATGACTATGTAACTTTTTTTGTATTCAATTTTGAATTTTGTCTCATTGTTGAGATTTATTTTTGTTGATTATTTATTTATGAACTGTTTTGAGTTTCCACTTCTGTGGGCAGTCGTTATGACTGCATGTGTTTTTTACTATTCAAATAGACATATAAGTCAATACGTAAAGCGAATCCAATATAATCCTTATCCGTGATCACTTTTCCTGACATATAAAAGTGTCCCGTGATAGATGCCTTCTGAGTGGTCACCCTAACATTCAGATTTTGCTTTAATATGGTCTGAGAGAAGACTAGCAAGCAAGCGGATATCCATTAATATTCGCATAAAATAAACAGAATAACAAATACGTTGCCAGTCTTTTGTTAGAATAAAACACAAGGAATGGCTGTGAAAACGATGGAGTCTGCGGCAGATCACTGACTAAGCGATACGCAGGAATAAACTCTTTGAATTATAACATAATAGTCAATCCGCATCTTAGCGCATCTAGCCTCCTTTATATAATAAAGCCGAAGTGTTTGTTTGAACCAACAATTAGATTTGAATAATTCTTTTTGTATTTGACAGCGCAATAAGTTTACATCACGACCTTTAGGAGTTGATAAAAATCGGCGGAGCGGAAGAAACCAGCGCACAGGTAGTAGAGTGCATATTGCATATTACATTGATCGTTTTAAAATCATTTTAACGAAGATATGAAGGTATATAAATATATGCACCGGGAAAACAAATTGGTAATTTTTGGTTGATAATATGGAATAACCCGAACCCGTTATTTTCTCATCTCCGGGGAAGTCCGTAGACACGAACAAATAAACATCGGCTGTGGAATTAAAACGATAAGCGACATAATGTCGATGCATCGTTACATAAAAATATTTGCTAGACAAGTTTTTGTGTAATGTTTTTTGTGTCCGTGTCTGTTAGACGAACGGAGAGTACACGGATATTAAAGAAATACCAACGCTGGGCATTCTTCCAGGTTTGCTCGGTATTCTTCTAAAAATTATATTATATTTATTCTACTTAATCGAAAATATCAAATGGTATTCTTCTAATTTAGAAATAATATGAAAAAAAAATGAATTTAATTATTTTTTTTTCTTTTCTACATACATCTTTATTTGTACTGTGTGATATTTCTGTCTTTTGGTTTATTATACTTTATTGATGACCATTTCTCATCTACGACTCGTTGAACGCTGAAGCATACTTCTACTTCACGCCCGTCTTCTGCGAGGTCGTGGTATTTCACCGGTCGAGTCAGCCATTCGTGCAACAGTGTTTTTTTTTAAATATCACTTTGCGCGACCGTTGGAAATACTACCACAGATATGCAGACCGTAAATTTCAAAGTTACCCGAAACAAAGAATGTTTACCCGTAATGACGAGATCTAAATGACCCGTTAACGGTAATGGATTTCCTGTCACGTGTCTTCAGTGAATTATAATGAGCTGTTAATTGGAGAGCGACTCTGTTAATTTTAGGTTTCACACAAGACGTCGAATTTCCCCAAACGAACTCAATATTATAGGAAATTCTAGTTGTCGTACTTATCACAGCACAAGCAAATGATTGTGCGAAATACGTCACCGCACCAAGGTCTCGCATGTTACGTCAAAGTTCGTATCATTTTCCTGTGCGCAACACATTCATTTGGATTTCGCCTTTATCCTGCAGCTTGTGCAGAAGTTGTATGTGTGTCATACAATGACTTGCTTTAGTAGAGTTGACTTATAATACTATTATGGTTGTAAATTACGATGTCTCATTACATAGTATCGTGAAATTTATAAGTATACGAACTGTGCCCGCGGTTTCACCCGCCGTGCAATTTAATTAAACCGCTGATTGTCCAGCCTAAGCTGAACTCTATTATATATATTTGATCATTCAATCCTATGTATTACTAATATTTCTACATAAAAACTTTCATTCCTTAGTTTACTACTAGAATAACAGAAATCTCTGTGCAAAATTTAAGTATCTAGGCCCAGTAGTTGGGGCTTTGCGCTGATATCCGTCAGTTAGTCAATTTCTTCTTTTATAAATATAATTAAATAGAATTCAATTCCCCAATATAATTGTTCGAGCATCACTTTAGAACGGCTGCGCCTATTTGGCTAATTCTTTTTTGTTGCGGGTGTAATTTGAACAAGATTCGTATGAAAGAAAATGTTTAAAAAACGTACGGAAAAGTAAAAAAAAAATGGGTTAAAAATCTGTGCATAAAAAGTGAGTAGTAATTGTAACAGTGGGTAGGTTGCTATGGCAATGTTATATGGCTGATATGCCACTCCTCACTATTACTGATATGTCAAAAGTTGTATCAATATTTAGGCCTAACTTTTACAGTATTAAATGTAAGACTGTAAGAACCAAGGTTAAATTTAGGATTAATTTGAGAAAGATATTATTTATTGATGTATATTTTTTTGATAAGAAATATTAACTAATAAGCACCCGCGCCGTCAGTCCTGAGGTGTAGATAGATGTTAACGATTTCCATTAGGCATGGTTCTGGCATAGCTCTCTTGTATCTATATTCATACATCTGCGCATACATACAAGAACTCTGCGTTGCGTCTGATGAGTGAGGTGCCGGTGTCCTGTCTATCCCCTCCTCTGTCCATTAAAGGTAGGCAACGCATCTGCAACACATTTGCTTGTTACGGACAAGTTGTGGATGTCTATGGATAGCACTCGCTTAAGATCAGGTGATCCCTTTGGTCGTTTGCCATCTCCTACCATAAAAAAAAATTTCTACAATTTACAGCATATCGCCTGATACCTTTGCCACGTGCATAAACCATGATGTAAATAGCGGGTACACTGCATGTTGTTTTGTGAAATCGTAATAAAAAGTACAGTTAGTTAAAAAAGTGATTACCGCAATTCCTTTCGACAGTTCGTAGTCCACTTTCTGGCAGCGCGTTTCAAGATGGTTGCGCAAACCCAGCCTCCATTCTACGGTTGCAATGATGCCCTCGCACCAGTGTTTGTGTGCTCAAAAATGCTACGGTGTCGCAAGTGGGTCACTTTTGAATATCCGTAACGTCCATTGCGTCTTATGTTCGGCATCATTCTCACATAATACTTTGTACACAAGTCATATAGCAAGCTTGTTAGAAAGTCCACCTGTCTCGTGAATACTTAAGTCTTGATATTATATTAAAAAAAGCGTGGAGAATACGATTTCGATTGTTTTTATTTAATTTAATATAGTGGCGAACGAGCAAGTGGTTTACCTGATATAGAGTGAGCTACCCATAGGCATCTGCAAAAGCTAATGAGTTGCAGATGCTTTGCCTACATTTAATGGACTGGGGAAGGGATATACAGAAAAAAGGATATTTTATTTTCCTATCCAACCCTCCCCCGTCTTCTTTTTCCCTTTTTCATCCTTACCTTGTTAGTAAAGGATGGGAAAGGGAAAAGAGCAACAATAATTAGAACTACGACACGTCTGTTTTTGATAAGGTCGTGGTATTTTACGGGCGATCGGGCCCATTCGATTCAACAGATGTTGTTGTTGGGGACTCTACCCGTGTTAGAGTTGTCTTTGTTTTTATTTGTTATAGAAAAGTAAGGCGGGCGGGCGGACCTAGTGTGTATATTGAAATAAGAGCAACAACACCATTCTCTGGATGTCTACTGACATTGAGACTAAGAAAGACTTCTTTTTAAGTTCCCTACTTAGTCAATCTTCAGCTGTGACTATTCAAGTGGCATGATAAATACAAAAAAGGCGGTTTAATAACACATGTTTTAAATTCTTTAGATTCTTTTACATTCGTACTTTGATCATAATATTTAGTTAAAGAGTTAATTGATAATTTTTTGTTTTAAAGTTCGACAACGAACCTGCAGTTAATCTAGTTTAGTAAAATACAATAAAAGTGCGACTTCTTTTTAAGTTGTTTTTAAGATAAAACTCCGTAATCTCTACCTACTCCTCTGGGTTACGGGTGTGAACGCATACTTAAGATAAAACACTTCATTGATATATATAACACGTGTGTGTTTTAACTTCAAATTCAGACTTTTACAAAGTAAATTCGGACTGTTTCATGACAATTTTATACGTATAAGTCCGAATTAGAAGTTGAGAAAACAATTGACGTAGGAGACTTAAATATCTGTTACATTAATTGGGAACAAAGTCACATAAAAGCACACTGTATGTTTGTTACAATTGCCCTATCGCTCTTCAAACCTGCGTCTCAAATGAGATCGTCATAGTGATTCGCCGTTTCTCGATAGTAATAACAATAAACAACAATATTGTAGACGAATGCGTTAAACATATGAAAACGTTTTGAGCGAAAACCAATTTCAAACTCTTTCTTTCACATTTGATAAGCTATCGGCGTACAATCTACAATGTACGTATATACTGATAATGTTAGGAATATTTCAAAGCGCATGTGCGTATGCGTACAGTATAGTTTCAAGGTCTTTGTGTTGAGGTGTGTTTAATTAGCTAATGTGTGCGTAAATGATAAACTACTTGGCGACCAAATGTCTGCTGTTTTATTTTTAACAATAATTAATTGCTCTCGTGAAATATGTTTAATTATGTACATAGTTATTTTCTTTACATCATTTAGTAGGGAAGACGTTCCTTACATCATTAATTTGATGAGAATAACCATTCGTACATAGAGTGTGATGTTACTTTACAGTTTAAATTAAACACCTTTGGCACCGTTTTTGGCGAATCGTTTCGTTCTGTAGTTTGACTAGCATGTATCTTGCTTTAAACTTAAACATAATTATATATTTCTAGATGTTTTTTTAAGTCCTGCAAAAATAATTCATAAATTTTCTTTTTAAAGTCTGTCATATAATATTTTAACATATTTAAATAAAAATATTTTTCTTTAATTTAAACGACTTTTTACTCGTAACAAAAAAAACTGTTTCTTAAAAGAGAACTTTGCGACTAAAATTGTGGAATGTATGGTTCAGTGGTTCAGGCATGTTAAAAGGATGAATGGAAGAAGATTGGCGAGATAAATGTATGTTACGAAAGTGAGTGGCAGTGTAGGCAGGGGTTGACCTAGGCGTAATACCGANNCCGACTCCCCCGACCGGGTTCCCGCCTTGTCGTAGTACCGTAACCGTGGGTATGAGCAACCCACGGTGAAGCTAAGAGTAACCCAAGGCCGGTCCGTGAGATAGAATCGGCCAGAGAAGGCCGCTCTCGGTCACATTCGAGCGCGCTGGACGGCTGCGGGGACGAGTGAGGGTGAGTCGCGGTGGAAGAGGAGTGTTGGTAATGC
>JWHW01042886.1:265630-276807 GCA_000931545.1 Papilio glaucus
CGAGATAAATGTATGTTACGAAAGTGAGTGGCAGTGTAGGCAGGCACCCACGGTGAAGCTAAGAGTAACCCAAGGCCGATCCGTGAGGTAGGACCGGCCAGAGAGGGCCGCTCGGGGCCACCTTCGAGCGCGCTGGAGGGCTGCGGGGTCGAGTGAGGGAGTAGGTGAGTCGCGGAGGAAGAGGAGTGTTGGTAATGCGGTGCGCCACTCGCCCTGTCCTCCGCGACTCAGCCGGTTCGCACCGCAGATGCGGTGGCGGTGGGAAGGGGTCAAGAAGGCCTTTTTACAAATTGCTTTAATTCTGTTAAATTTACAAGTCACAGTAAACATAGTCTTAAATTATTTAAAGAGATTTAACTACTATATCCCAATAAAAGTTTCGGTACAAAGTTGTTGATTCGGGAGATTGTAAGTTCGGGAGAGTTAAGTAAATCGAAATACTTGTTTCAGATTTATAATATTTTAAACGAGTGCTTGAACTGACGCAACTGTTGATTATACATATCTTTATATATATTATTTATCAATCGTAATGAACATTTATAAGCGAAGAAGTGAGTGCCTGCTCCCACTAAGAGAAATAAGATTAAACAACCTTTGTAGGTGTGACTTACGCTACACTCCTAATGTTAAGAGATGATGTGGTTGTAAGATGCGAATAAAATCGAATAGGCGGTTGTTAAACTGTTCCACTAGTTTAACAACAGCTTATTCGATTTTTTCTTAAAGGTACCCACATCATAATTGGACGGAAATACTGACACTGACACTTGTGCCAATCCTTCGCCTTTTGGTTGAGGCCTTCACCTGGTACATAGGTAGTTTAACACTAACTCTTATAAAGTTTAATGGCAATTTATATGTTAATAGACTTGATCGATTTCTTACTATGACATTGCCTTTACATGTACATATTCCGTCCAGAAAAGGACATCTTCCACACAAAGTATCACACATGACGTATCAACGATATTGTGTTTTGTGTGCTCTGCTCCCGGAAATCCAATTACTGCCGACTCAAGGGTGACTGCACCCTATGTCTAGATTTTTTATTGAGTATCGGTATATTAAATTTTGAACTTAAATAAAAAAAACGAAATGGCACCTGCAACCTGATACACCTTTCTCGCTTCCTCTGTATCTAAAGAGGAGGTTTATGAGTCTCCTCTTTGAAAACAACCTTATTAGGTTTATATAACAAAAAAATAGACTTCTAATGACTGATGAGAAGATATAATGTAATAATAGAAGTAAGAATGTCGAGGGTTTCAATTCTCGACATTAAAAATCGAAATGAAATCTCGATCATAGTAAAAACAACACGACAAAAAATAGTGAAAATGTGAGCGCTAATACTGGATAGCTTACAGTTACGTCAGTTAAACACATTTAAGCGAAAATTAACCTAATAGAGATGGCAGTATTATCGTTTAATGTAGAATTAATTTAAAATTAGATAATGGTCTAGGATATCATTTGAGGAACTTGTATTTAAGTCTTAAAAGTTTTTTTTACCTTACTATTAAAAACCAACTTCTTACTAGTAAAGAGAGATACGGTATAAAAAATTGTGAGGGTAAAAAAGATTTGCAAAATCTTACTTTACGCGTGATTTTATTTTTATTAAATTTTTAACACATTAATCATTCGTTCGTGGTAATGTTAATATATAAAACTTAATGTAAAAATTATGTATAGATTAAAGATAGCCATAAAACAGTTTGACTACAGAAAACAAACCAGCTCTTGTCGCCATTGAGAATCAATTAGGAAGGAGTTATTGCTGTCCATTATGCTAATATTGAGTGTAAACTTGTTATCGTTATAAAATTTTAGTATAAAAACTTAGTATTGTATAAAATCTATTTTTATCATTTTCCTGCCCTTTTCCCGCTTTATGTGGGGTCGGCATAACTTGCTTTCGACTTCCACATCGCTCTATCATCCGTCATTTCAGTTGTCACTCCAATCTTAATCATATCACCTTTCACGCAATCCATCCAACTTTTCTTAGTCCTACCCCTACCGATATATCCTTCTACATTCATATCTAAAACTCTATTTATCACATGCCATTCTTCCCTTCTCATGACCATACCATGCTAACCTTTTGCTTCTTAACTTTTCTACTATCGGTGCTACTGTCAGGCTTCCTCTAATATACTCGTTTCGTACCTTATCCATTCGTGTTACTCCACACATCCATCTAAACATTCGCATTTTTCCGCATGCACTGTCCTTTCATTCGTTCCTTTAACAGCCCAACACTCCGATCCATACAAAATCTATTGTATGGATCGGAGTGTTGTGTTGTGTGATAACCTACAATGGTAAAAATACCTGACACGGAGGCGTCTCAGCGTACTTACATAGATTTTAACTCAAGCTTTAACTTGGAACAGCAAATTGCTCGCAAAATTACCAAAGATATTTTAAAGATAATGTTAGGTGATAATAAGGTGAGAGACAAATTTTGCACAAAATTGCACAAAATTTGTAAAAATAGTTAGCAAGAGAAACAACTGAGCTATCAAAACAGCAAATCAAGGTTAAAATTATGTAAAAACCGAGTAATTCTACACAAAATCTCTGACCACAGAGCTCCAGTGTTTGCTGGAGATCCTCTGACCTCTGTCAGAGGATCTCCAGCAAACACTTGGTACGAAAAAAGAGATTGATAGCGACAGTACAACGGCTGATTCCAAACCTTAGCTTTCTTTTGTAGACCCTGACCCACGTCGGCAGCAAGTGAGGTAATACAGTTGAAAAACAATCATCGAGGTCCAGAAAATAAACTTAAGGGGCTTGCAAACGTATGAAGATAAGTACTTAACAATATATGGCGGCATGAATTTTGACCTTCTGTCCCGTCCGCCTGTTGCTGACGGCAGCCCTAACTCTAATGCTAATGGCAAATGATTTCAAACAGTTTAAGTCCACAAGTACTGCTCGTGGATTAAATATATAGTCAAGATATAATTCGATTTTTTTAGATTTTTCACGCGCTATAGCAATAAGTCGTTTAGTAAGCCATCATAGCAAACGGCATAACGTTCTCTTATGCCCTGATGTTCCCTTCACGCCACCGCACTCGACTCGTGTGCGAGCGCGCCCAATACGAAGCTCTTCTGTTTGAACTACGTACTATTTATAAATGTATATATTTTGTAATTATCATTATAATTAAATTAACAAAACGAAATATATTGCTTTTTTATTATTTTTATTAATGAAAACATGAATATTCACAAAAATGTTTCACATCTTCCGGGTGTACCGTGACGACGTTTTTATTGATTCTTGTAGGGTCGTCGTTTAAAGCGATGAGCTCATTCCCTGTCGTACAGGTAGTCCATCACTGTCGATTGTTTCATAAAGACACAAGAGTATGAAATATTCTAAACTTAAAGACCCAAAAATGTGAAGGACAAGTATAAATGTTTCACCCAATGATCTTTTTCTACATTTCAAAAGCCTGGGTTGGAATCGCTCATTAATATTTATCCATTCGGCCATAACAAGGGCAATGCATTCAGGTTCTGGCGACACGTCATACGTTCCGTTCACTCACATTGTTAAACTCACTACAACTGTGTATAATTTTTGTTCAAGTTATGGAATGTTTGAAGACATGACACACGTTTGTAATTTAATACATAATTTTGTATATATATAGCAAATTGTATAAATAATTTATTGGTATTTATTTTAACCACTCTAACTTCTAAGTGTAAAGTTAAGGTCGATCACGGAAATACAGCAATAGTCGAAATGCTGGATTCAAACCTAACGGCCTATGTTTCGCGGTCCGTACCTTATCATGATGGGTGGTTAACCCACCACACGAATACGATTGGTTTCGAAAGTCCAATGGATGAGGGCGGCAAGAGATTTCTTCTATTGACCTCTAATAAGAGTTCCAGAAAAAGATTTGGGAACAGAGGTTAGTATTGTAATCAATGATATTTTCTACTATATATAACATCGCATACAAAATCCACTGTCAAAAATGTTCCAAAGACAGCAACAAGAAAAAAGAGGACAGCTAGTGTTTGTCAATTAAGCGTGAATGTGAACTATAAAACTATAATGAACTATAGACAAAACGTCCCAATTGGGAGGTTTTCGCGCTTTCAACAAACAAATATGTACATAAATAAAGTGCGAATCAGACTAATAATTATATTTAAAATTATTCATTTTATCTTCTAACTAAGAAACATAGCCAACTGTTTAAATTAGTTGAGTAAATTAAAGCGTATACCTGAGCTCTCCGTATTTCTTTGTCCATGAATATGGAAATTACAGATAGTTGTCATAATTTTTAATATAACAAATATTAAAAAAAATAAAACAAAACAATAAATTATATACCTACATGAGTCAAAAAAAATATCTTAACCTATATTACACTATACATTAGACAAGATGGCGAGTTTTTGATAAATAAGAAATAGTAAAATGATACTCCTATGTGGAATGACATGAAATTCGACGGTTTCTCAGTCCACCCCGCCGCCCGAGGCCCCCTTGTCCTCGCGTCATTCGTTCAGTTGGGCCTGTGGCAATGACCGCGACCCATTTGGCGCGAACGCGTCGCTGCCCTGCCAAGCGGTAGCAGCGATGTTTACATTACATAAAGAAACGCTTCAAGCGCTTTAATTGTTCCAATACACCTTTTGTAAATAATACAACTGTTTGCATAGCTTTGTCTAAAACCGCTGAAAGTATTAAATAATGTCAAAAGTTGATTTGACCAGAGATTGTAGTTTAAATTTTATTTTTTATTTTATTACAGTTTATGTAGTTAATCAAAATGTTATGGTGATACAAGTATTATTAGTGCGTATAGCATGCTAGGGTCAAGCTCAAGGTGAGTGTATTCGTTATTAATGATCGTTCCGTGCTACTTCGTCACACCCTTATTACGTCGTAATGCATATGACAATTGAAATATATAATCAAATAATAACAAGCTTAATCGTCAAATTAAAATTCGTTGAATTCAACGATGCATCTACAGGGTACTTACTTAGTTATTGGTATAACATTGGGTCTTGGGTCATCTTTTGGACAATATAACCTCTTTACACATATATTTGTAGGATGTATTTTTAATTAAGTTAACACTATATGATAATAATGGTGTAAACACAGTGAAATACAGCATAGCAACAATGGAACGGGTTCTTCCTGGTTTGGGAATGGGCGACAACAGCGTTCTTTTTTCTATTTATTTATATTACGATCGCCACAAGGCATTTGACAGTGCTTTAAAATAAATCACTTATTTTCTTCAAACTCTGATTCAATTGATCAGTACACATTTCTTTTTATTACGGTTAAATCTTTTTGAATAGAGAAATTCAAAAAAGATTAAGCCGTGGTATAGCTTACGGCATGCGTTTACTTTTACGCTTAAGTGCACAACACTAGCTGTCCTGTTTTTTTACTATTTTAATCACGCTATCCCTTTTACACCATTCGACATATGTGAATGTTGCTGTCTCTCTCTTTGGAAACTATGGACTATGATTTTTTATGACTATAACATATCTATAGTATATTTTATACAGCATTGTCTTACAGCTATCAGTACTTTAACGTATTTAGGAATACTGTCTGCTTTTTACCAACCTTGTTTAAAAGGTGTACTAGCTGTTCGACCCCGGCGTTGTCGTCCGCGTGAATTTCAATATTGCACGCTATATGCAAATAAATAATGAAATAAATAAAAAACAATAATTTATATGTAAATTATTGATAATATACGTGCAAATTGTCGCCATGTAAAGGGCATACATTTTTAATCTTCGTAAGTGATTGTACTTTAGAAGAAGACAATAAATCCTTGCTAGATATCGAACCCCGATCATCGGTTTAAAAATAAAAACATCACTGTGAGAGCTTCCCATTTCGTTGGAATAAAGTCAGAATGAGTATTGATTTATTTCTGAGAGCGAAACGATGTTTTAGACCACACCATACGGTTATACAATTTAACGGACGTATGCTTATACGACTAATGTTTTGTACTGAAACGATGTTTATATCGACATACTTGGTTCGAACCCTAGAATTTGACATAAAAAAATAAGTTCCTATCTTTACTCTCCTGCGTTTAGTTCTACTGGAGTAGACAACCCGGTCTATATAATGCAAATTTTGATTCAGTTAATAGTCCCGTCAAGTTAAATGTCAAAAGACATTTGATCGGACTTTTGACAGATATTCAGCAATTTTTTTTGTTAATCAACCTTTTAGAAACCGAGCGTAAGGCTGTTATTCGTAATTCATCCAAAACACACATCTGTCAGTGATGTACATGAGCACACATGATCTGTTATATACACGAAAACATATTATGTACTCTCTCCTTGTAACTAACAACGAGTTTTTATTTCCTAAATTCTTACGTACTCGGCTAACGGTAATAAATGGTGATTTTAATAAATGTACATATAAATTACGGATAGCCGTTAACGCGTTGTCGTTCCGTGTTCGACAGTTGGAGACATTACTGAATAAAATAAATAAATACCTCCGTATTCATTTGACTATACGAAATAACCAAATAAAACATAACAGATTGCTACCATCTATCATAATAAAGAAGCTTATATAATTCCTATTTAATGAACAAAAAATAACAGTGCATTTGTTGTTTAATTTTTAGAGTTCCGCACACAAACGGGACTCTATTACTAAGGCTGTCTGTCCGTATGTTAACACGCTGTATCTCATGAACCGGGATAGTTAGACAGTTGAAATTTTCACAGATTATGTATTTATTTTGCAACAAATACAATAAAACAGTGCAAAGCCGCGAGCGACAGCTAGTTTAGTATGTAAAAATCGTATTGATTTTTTTATTTTGATGCATGCATTGAATCTGGTGTACCGATCCGGCATCACAGACAAGTGATTGCAGTCTCATACGTCTCTCCCTAGCCGTCTGCACTCCCTATAATCTTACTCGACATTAGGGTAAGGCCTAGCCCCTGCAAGTGCATTGTATTTATCGCGAGGGTAACTTTTATTATCCGCCAGCGGGACAAGATCTGCGATACACCATTCAAAACGACCTCACTCGTCCTATATTCAAGAGTACCGCGGGGCGGGGGAGCTCAAGGTTCACTGGACGATAATAAGTACGGAGCGATATGTGAATTAATGGTTTGCGAAGTAAATTGATTTTACAAGTCACAAAGCGTATTTTAGTTATTGGTTTTGTAGTAACAATCGGCTTACTGGGTGTTATAACTTTACATAATTAAATAACTGCCTAAATTCACACATTTTTACCATATTATTGTACCTCGTTTATCGTTTTAGAAGAGTGAACTCGGCTCTCTGTCTCCTGGAGTGGTCTGTTAATCTTTTTAAATCCCAGAAGCAGCAGTGGGATTATATATGTCCATGAGTCAACTTCGTAAGTTGATAATCTACTAGGCATATTATAAACTGACCTTTGAACTGCAAATTGTTATCCATGTACAGATGACGTACCATATTAAAAGGAACAAACCTGTTTATTATATATGCCTGTTCGATTATAAACAGACAGTGTATACCTAGTCAGAATATAAACTGAGGAACTTCACAATCGGTCGATGACATATATGTACATCTACAGTTTCATCGGATTTGAGTGAACAGAAGGCAGAGAACGTCAAGCCTAAACCTTCAATCCTAACTAAGCTCTATGTCACTCTAACGATTTTCGTATCGGCCTACTGACGTTACTTAAATCAATTAATACTTGAACATTTTAATGTGTTTGTATTAAATCAGTATATCCATAGGTTTCTTTATTTATAATGTAATACCATGGTCAGGGACGCAATTACCTAATTATTATTTTTTTTGGGAGGTGGCAAATTATGCGTTTTACCCACTACCCATAGGCATCTGCAACCAGCTAATGGGTTGCAAATGAACGGTGATAAACAGAAAAATATGTTTTCTTCTCATTCATCACCTCCCCCGTCAAATCCTATTCCCCTTCCCGATCCTTTCCTTATTAGAAAAGGATAGGAAGGGGAGAAGTTCTAGAGGTAGGCGTCCGGTGTAGGTTAAAAATGTGCTAGGGCTAATAAATATTTTGTTTTACGATTTTTTTGCTCATCAAATCACTTTTGTGTCTGATGTTCTGAATTAGTTAATTATTATTTAATACAATAGGTATATTATAATTATACCTATTGCATGAAGGACCTATTTAATTTGTAAAGAGTTAATATTTGTTATATGTTGATTGTTTATGAGTGTATATGTTGTAGAGTTATATTGTTGTCTCATTCTTCACGACGTGAGTAATGAGACTTGTAATATAATTAATAACTTATTAGGTTACGTAATTCGACTACTATGCTACTAATCCCACTAATATTATAAATGCGAAAGTTTGTAAATGTGGATGGATGTATGGATGTTTGTTACTCTTTCACGCAAAAACTACAGAATAGATTTTAATGAAACTTTACAATAATATAGCTTATACATCAGAATAACATATAGGTTATAATTTATAAAGATATTGTGTGAATTGTCCAAAATATAGCGATAAGTGTCAAGTAGGAGGAAAAAATTCCGCCATATGCGAGTTATTCTGGTGTGCGCTGCAAAAACCGTTAGAGTTACACGTATATAATGTATAATGGAAATGTTAACCTTAAATAGTCCTACAAAGAAGTCCGCGACAGCATATATCTATCTTTTATGTGTAAATTATCGCCAAAATACTGAACCATCTATTAATTATGGGGCGGAATTAAGTATGCCGGGCCACAACCACAATACATGTTACGGTGGAAACCGAGCAGATCACCAGTGCGGTGTTGATCAAGGAAACGGCATCCGCTCGTCCCATCCACACTAAATAGGCTAGACAAATAAAAAGTGTTTTATTGCACGGAGCATTGCGCGGGTTCGTTGAACTTTGGTACACATTACAACGGCCATGCGTTTTGTTCACTTGAATATTATTCGGAATTATCTAAAGTATTTGAACTACGGCGATATCGAGACACTCACACATGCACAAACAAGAAAACACGCACTCGTTGGTGGATCAAGGAGTAAGGAGCATATATACCACTTAGCACCCCATATCAGAATTCTACCGTGACAAATTTTAAGTTGAACTTGATAAATTATTATTCTAATTACCCACCACATTTTTTATCCACATGTGTCGATGGAATCCAAACTTTGTCCGTTATATTATCACTCGTATGGATAAGAAAACCGTGCTGTGATTTTTTAAAGTAACCGACACGCCGTGTTTCGTTGATGTATGAATGTGGAAGACATAGAAAAATGAAGCCCGGACTATGGATAGCATATATTACAACAACAACATTGTTAAAATTTGTAATATATTTACTACACAGACTAACAGTTTTAGTATAGTTATAGACGTAAATGGATATAAGCTGACTTTATCTTTTATAATTTTGTTGACTTTTGTGTTAAGAATTATTTATAAAATTTGTAGAGGGAATTGAGCTTCTTGATGGTTGTGAGTGACGCGATAATACCGTTACAGTTACTATATACAGCAAGCGCAGACAACGCCGCGGCTGTAAGCTAGTTGTAAAATAAACCGTTTCAAATTTTACGCGCATCAAATAAGATATCCGCCTGTGCTTTAAGGCACTGGAGCGAAACTAGGACTCCGTTTGTTGGGGTCCGTTACATTCTTCAATATTTAAGTTACGTGAAATCAACTTTTTAATAATTTAGACAGGTAAAAGTTAGTTCCAAGGTAGTAGGACGAAAAGATTCCAAGAAGGTTGTTCTCTCTATAAGTGAATCTATGGTTTTACATCAAATTATTAGAACCTTATAACTTTACTAATAAAGTGTATTAGCTGTAGTGTTGTAGGTGCTATTACTAAGTAGCAGATGTTATGGCTGAAGATATTGGTTGTTATGATTTCCTGAATTCGATTGTTTCGAAATCAACAAGAATAAACACGTGATGTATTACGACACTGTAGAGATACTGGTGGAGTTCCATGAAGAGAGAAGAGGGCGCTGGTTCTACAGGAATGAAAATTATCGCAGGATTATTATAACAGAAGAATGAATGCCGATCAGCTAATGAACCTGACGAGAAGGGATGCGCCCGACCAATAACAGTCCTCGCGACAATTGACTATCTCGACAACTGAATCGTCTTTGATCACACTGATAAAACAAGGCTCAAGTACAACCAATAATTCCCGAGGAGGGTTTGCGTCAGGCGGGCAGCCGCCCGTAAAAACTGTAGCCAAAACCTATACAGTATGGACTACAATAATACTGTGCCGACCCCGCATGAGTGGGAAAAGGGGTGGGAGATCATGATGACATTGGTTGTTAGTATCATCAAATTATTAAATCGGCGAGTATTAAAATGAAATAATTAAGTATTCTAATCAAAGTATTTTCTCGAAAAAAATCATAATTAATAATATTTTGCACTAACAACAATTTTAAGAACCAATTGGATAAAATACCTCATTTTTTAAGAATAAAAATGATAATTTCATATGCCTTTTGCCGGCGATGGGAAAGACCATAGGGGACGGCGGCCTCATAATATTAATAATTCCTTTCAATACTTTAAAGTTTGTTATACGTAGCGTCTGTATCTTTTATAAGAAGATCCCATGTATGCCTCATGCGTCATCCACTCTCGGTCTTCCTGAGATGTTGTCAATGGCGATCAATTGGGAACTTCGCTTCAATGCATATGTAACACCACCGTTTATCAAAATTGGAAATCTTTGTTATAGAAGAAGGTGGCAAATCAACAAGCGTCCCCGTAATATTAAGTGACCGCTACCCATAGACAATAGATATATAATTTCATAGACAGAGGAAGGGATAAACAGAAATAAGAATATTTATTCTCTCTAGCGATATTTCTTTATCCTATTCCCAACTCCATCAAATCCTCTTTCTTTTCCCATCCTATCATAATAAGGATAGAATTAAAATTGGGCCTCCAGCACCTCACTCATCAGACCTAACGCAGAATTCTTCTACTTCACGCCTGTTTTCTGTGAGGTCGCGGTATTTCACCGGTCGAGCCGGCCTATTCGCGCAACAGATATTTTTGTTTCGGGCTCTACCACTGTTAAAAATAAATGAGTGTATGAATTTTGAATTGTTAATGCCTTTACTAT
>JWHW01042886.1:300338-324723 GCA_000931545.1 Papilio glaucus
AAGGGTGGAAAGGAGAGTACCTAGAGATCTTAGTATCGCAAATTGCGCAAGTTCCCTCGTTAGACGTCTGACAAGGCACTGACTAACTTCGTACTTCGTCGGGGCAAGTTGTATCTATTCAAAGGATATTTGTAATTTAGTGGCTTGTTGGTTTGTTGCGACCATTTCTATTTCTAATGCAATCTATACACAAATATATTTTGCATATTTTAGTGTTTAGTTACGTATTACTGTGATAGACACTATGTTATATTTTACTTTATTTTAATTTTTTTACCATGAGTAAAATGCATTCAGCCCCCCAGTCTTAACATCTAATATCTCAAGGAAAAAGACGTTACACTGCCGAATTAATGTTGTGCTTATCCTATCCTTATTAGGAAAGGACGAGAATGGGAGGAGGACTTAAAATGGGCCTCCGGCACCTCACACTCGCTGAAGCATACTTCTACTTCACGCATGTCTTCTGTGCGGCCGTGGTATTTCACCGGTCGAGCTGGCCCCTTCGTGCAACAGATGTTGTTGTTGCGGGCTCCATCGCTGTTAAAAGTTTAACGTAAGTACGTTTCCATATATAATTCGTTATATTGATATTATTATAATACGTAATTAATTTCCCTTCCATGTCAAAAACATGTACCGTCTATATTATTAAAGGTAAACTATGTCATATATTCTCAAATACTTTAATAATTCTTTGATATTTATTCAACGAAATAACATATTATAGTAGGTAAAAGTAGGCCTTATACGAAAACAAGTCACCGCGCTGGCTCGCTCAATTACTTTGTCCTTTATACGACGAAAGAAAATGGGTATCAATATAATAAGTTGAGAGGATCTGGTAAATATAATGAACAAGGTAATATCAACTTGTGTAAACATAATATATATCTCCTAATATATTAAAGGGAAAGAAAACTAGAGTACTTACGTATTATTAGTGTAGGTTATTGCGTATTAAATATATATTCCTATCATTTTGAAGGCTATTATGGAACTTAATAAATTCGTTACATTCGTTTCGGTAAGGTAAAGAAAGCTGTATGCAACTGCAAGCTAGTGAAATGAATGAGCTAGCAAGAACTGACATGAAATGCTGAAGAAACATTTTGTTTCAAATTAATAAACGAAAAAGTCTGTAGTCGTTATAGCACTTATTATTCGTATGTTCAAAGTGCAATATCTTGCTGGACTTAAACATAAGTTATATACTTGGAATGCAAGTTTAATATACTTAGTGTTCCTCTCATGTCTCGCTTATCGACTTGCCCGATAGTTCAGCAACAGGAGCGTGTGCTAAGTGCAAACTGTGGTTCTGGAGAGTAAGTTCCGCACGGCCTCAAATGATTTTGTAATTTAGTTCCCACTTTGAAATGTCTCGCGCGAACTCCGTGACCCGTAAACTATGGGGTATATTAACATTTTATTATAACTAGCTCTCAATTCTTGGCTTCGCTGAGAGTAAAGCTAAGTGATTTTAAATTCTTTCTGGTCAGATTTTTTTTTTATTAAAAATAAAAGGGAAAAGGCGTCCCGTAAAACGTAGAGTTAAATAATTATGCATTTCCATTTGACATTAGGTATTTATTCATACGCGCGATGGTAAACGATACCTACTTTTTCACTTTTCGTTATCCACTAATCTGGTCGATATAAGTGTGTCTATGACAACTACAAACAGCGCTCAGGGTACTGACTTTTGCAACATAAATTTCCTTATTGTGCCAGCTTTATTTATCTTGTCAAAATGCCAAAACTACGGGCCTATAAATTTCTCAATTTTACTTTTCTTATTCACTCGTTACGAAATTATAGTAATTTAAAGATTTGTATAATAATATTTGAACCCCTACATTTCATATTATTAAATAAATTGAAGTTTCGACATAATTGAAGCATATTTTAAAACTTTTCTTTAATGCATTTTACACGCTAGATAAGTTCTTACGTGGTACAAACAAGTATTGAAGTTTCTGAAGAAACTAGAATATGTTAAACTGGAAACTAATTACATTGCACTAGGAAAATCCTTGAGCAGAGTTTCCAGCGCCTCGCGGACGCTGTGTGTATACTTTTCCACAGGCTGCTCGCACTTTGACGGGAAAATATTCACTTTGTAGTTCCTCGGCACCTAGTTTAAAATAGCTTTACACTTAGATTTATACGTTTAAAGTAAGTTCAGATTCTTAAAGAATTCTTTTAACAGTGGTTGAGCCAGCAACAACAACGGTTGTCGCACGAATGGGCCGATGAAATTCCAAATTAAAAAAAATCACGTTGCATACGCATGTTACTGACGCAAGTTGAGCATGTTGTTCACGCAAACCTATAAGATTTTCCCCTAACAAATATCGTCTAACGCGTTTAAGAGGTTTAACTTCAAAAATATTACTTTTCCGTTATAAGAGATATTGATTCTATTGATTCCTACAGCCTATTTAGATCGGCAAGTTTGCTTAAAGTTGGCAGTGAAGCAGTGAAGTCACCATTGTCTTCATCTTTTTCTTCCTATATAATACTACACCTTTTCCCATTTATATGGGATCGCCATTCCTTCTCCTCTTCCTCCATTTAGCACGATCTTGACTTCTTTTTTTGCAAATGAGCTTTTTTCTGGTCCTTTTGGACCGTTGTCGGCCATGTGGCCTTCCTCGCCTGACAATTCTAGGGTAAACTTTACAATATGGTCGCCTGGGCGTCTCTTTGTATGTGGTCATACCACCGTATTGTCCCAACAATGCATTCTATTAAAATTCATGTTAAGTTACACCGTATTTTACTTAAAAAAGAATTATATTAAATTAAATTCGCATTCAAGTAATAAAAATATGAAATCTAAATTAATAATATTGAATATCAAAAAGGTAGAATTTATTTCAGTGAAATTAACCCTTAAATCGACTTTCATGAACCGTCTGCAGCGATTGGATGATCGGATTAGCTTTCATCAATATCGGGCTCGCAGCTGGCATCTGGACCAATTACTGGATCCGCCTCGAGCGCTGCATTGGATTTCAAGCGAGCGATAAAATTAATTTAGAAATTTACGGACGTTAAATTCTATTTCATAATAAAATAATCATGATAAAAACATTTATTCGCGTACAGAACGATATTATTGTTTAATACAAATACAATAATGGAATGTTTATTAGAAAAAAGTTTGTATTCTTTTCTCATTTGTAGGAACGAGACAATACACAAGAGCCATTGTATGTGACTGTAGACGAAGCGTGGAGCGCCGAGCGCCGAGTGTCCGATATTGGCAAAGTTTGCGTTTCTTATTCCCTCAAACTTATTTATAAACGACTTACCATCGCTTAGTCGTGAAAAGTTTTAAAGTTTTACAACGTCAATACTTTGGTATCTTGAAACCGTTGTCCGTTGGTTCAGTTGATGTCAATGAAATTTTGTAAATGTTTACAGCTTGAAAGTTAGAATAGTTAGTAAACTCGATAGCTGACAGATGAGCTATTATCGATAAATAAACTATATATGTGTGAACTTTTTTATTTTTGTTTTAAATCCAAATATAGTCAACTAAACATTTGAATTACATCGTTCAAATTAAGCTTTGGCGATTAATTTGTTTGGAACAATTCCTGCCGCTGAATTCCGTCATTGATCAACACGATAGAGCTCTAACTACCACACCTTGATGGTTGGCGTTCCACAGTGCGGTTTTCGGGAAATTTCCTACCCCGGACACCGCGTTGTGGAATGATCTGTCGCCAGCGGTATTTCCAAAGCAATTAGAAATAGGGTCGTTCAAGAAGGGAGCGTACTTCTTCCTTAAAGGCCGGCAATGCATCTGCAGTTTCGTTGTTGTTGCGGATATTAATGGGCGTCGGTGATCACTTTATAATAGGCGACCCGCTACTCGATTACCCCCTTTTGATATTAAAAAAAAACCCTAGGCAAGTCACGTCTGCTTTTAAACCAACTTTATTGTCATATTTATAATAGTGACTTGATCCTTATACTTTTAATATATTCTACTATAACATCAAACATTCGTAGAAGAATTGTTAAGAAGACCGTTATATCAGAAAAATATAAAACAATTTTCACTCTGAGTTGTGTCAAGATTATAAGGTAGTAGGGAAGCAATGGAGAAGAAAATTATAAATTCCTTTGTCTAGGGAAAACCTTTAAAATGAGAATGGCGTGTCATTGTGTAAGAACTGGGTGGCACTTAGGTTGCAACGTCGCAATCCATATCCGTGGCGCTAGCGTCGCCGGTTTAGCGCTAAGCTTTCCACGTCTCGCAACGTCTTCATAAATAATTTATTAAGGCTTTTGTTTTGCGGGTATAGCGAATATTTACACGAACGCTTAAGAAACTTATTAGTTCACGCATTTTTTCGATTCGACATTTAGAGGTAGAGTAGGCAGAAATTACGTTGCATATTACATGATTCTGGTACCTCTCTCTCGATTCTTCCACATCCATACTCTTTCCCATACGTGGATGACGGTTACGGGTATCGTCTTTATTTAATGTCACCAATCTGGTTCATATAGGTTTTTCTTTCTCAACGTGTCTTTTGCAACGTAATTTTTTCTTGTCACTTTTGTAATATAGACTTTAACAGTAGTAGAGTCCACAATAACAACACCTGTTGCACGAATGGGCCGGCTCGACGGGTGAGATACCACCTCACAGAAAACAGGCGTGAAGTAGAAGAACTCTGCGTTTCGCCCGATGAGTGAGATTCCGGAGACCTAATAACAGTCCTCTTCCCCATCCCACCGTGGATGTAACGTGGGGTTAACGAGGAAAAGGAAATACTATGGGTAGCGCTCACATAAGATCAGGTGATCCGCTTGCTCGTTTGCCACCTTATTCCATAAAAAAATTACAAAAAATATTGCACCAGACAAAACCGGTAGACAAAAAAATAAAAAGTGCCTAATGGCCCTTGTCTTGAAAACGATGTGATTGTTGTTAACTGGTTGCCGCATGTTATGTATGTTTCTCCTTATCCATGAAAGACGATGTGATAAGTATATTAAGAGAACTATGAAGCAAAGAGAGGTGGGGGCCGTTGCAAGCGAATCAAAGTCTCTCCCCATCCTCTTTCCATACTCCCCGTCACTTTCCTTTTTATGCAAATGTATGTAGATTCCTTGGTAAAGTAGTGGTACTTGGCAGTCTGACAACGAAGCATCGTTAAGTTGCCAGGGTCGCCAATTTCAAAGATAAGTCTACTGCGTCATTAATATTAAAATTTCCGTTATGCGCATATTAAAAAACTTAAAGGCCACTTTTCCCCGAGAGCGCTTCGGAACAGCTTAATAATTTCTAATATCTATTATAAAAAAGTTGAAGAATTCTGTTATAAAAAAGTTCAAAATGTGACAGCAGGAATCCATTGCCATTCGAGACACAAATAAAATGAATATTGTTGTATCTTAATATTCGAAAATTGGCATGATAATGAGACTGTTATTATTTATTTTATTAGGGAAAAACCTAGGAAACCTAACGCTCATAATCTCTAACCTCACATTTTTATTTTGTAAAGCACATTAGCGTAAAGCGCTTAGTTCAGAATATTTCAGAGTATATGGCAGAGTTAATATTGGAATTGTCGTTGACATACTTAAAAAGTGGTGTTAAGAATAACGTATAACCAACGAGCATGTGAGATGAATAGATGTATGAAGCAGAAGAAGCGGGAGAGGTGTTACAGGATTGGTACTAGATGGAACTCTGTGATCTCTGTCTACTCCTCCGGGTTACAGGCTAACTTTATTTATTCGTAAATAAATTGTATCGTGTGCACGGTTCTTTAGCGCAATACGGTGATAGATGTTACTAATCTATGTTTAATCATTCTTTAAAATTCAATTAAAAAAGCTCGTTAATGCCAGCCCTAGAGTGCAACCGCAGCGCGTCGCCGCTGCCGAGATGTGACGGCCCTCGAAGCTCTCGCGAGCTCGTTCAGCCGACACTTCGCTCACGCGGCAGCCTCTCACCGCCAAATTAAAAGACTCCGTTGAAAAATGATTGCGATGCATTTCAGCAGTACTGAACAGCCGTGAGTATGCCATTACATTTAACGTTTTAATACGTTTCATGTTAAAGAGATTATATTAAAAATATTGTCGTGGCAGCTCAGTGGGTACCGTTTCAATTTACGATCTTTCGGTACCACCACCGGTCGCTTAATCGAATTCTCTATTGGGGATTCAATGTCGTGAATTATCTCTTAACACGAGATTTAGTTTTCAACTAAAAAATGTTAACTACATTTAAGATTAAATTTCTAAAAAAAAATCTAGGTAAGAAATAAAAAGAAAAATAACAAAACATCTAATATGACTAAATAATAATTAATATCACAATACCAGAACGTTACATAAATGTCAAAACTTATAATTACTTACGTTTCCACGAATCGCACAGATTAATTCCGACACGACGCGCGTCGCCATTTTTCTTTTTTTTAATAGTTCCAGAAGTGTCATTAACTTTCCGACGACGACGCGGCTCCTTGACGCGCCTAACAAAATTATCTAACTTTTGGACGAAAAAACGGACGATTTGCTCGGATAACCTACCTATAGATTGTATTGACATGATAAATGGACGAAAGCGAAAAAAGAGGAGGACGTCTCGGGGACCATTTGTCTCCTTGAATACTAAAAGCAAAGAAAAAGTCGAGAGTATTTACATATAATGTATTATGCGTGAGTTCTCGCGCACGCCGCCATATTGGTTCGTCGGCGTCGGATAAGTTGTGTCAGTATGAGGTTAATAATACGACTTTTGTTTTTAATAAGTAATGTCGGATTAAAATGATTGTAGACGCTTAGGGTCACAAACGTGAGTCACAACTTTTTTGTATTATTAATAACCCTTATTACACTTTTATACATATTTTTCTTAAAATTTAGGACTTATTTAGGCTTAAAGTCGTGCGTCGTTTCGTACGTGAACTAGAACGGAAGCAATTATTCAGTCACGTGTAACCTCGAAACGAATAAATCAATAACACTTTATGTAAAAGAAGACGGGGTCAGGTCACATTAAAATTACTCGGGTATTATAAATTATATTTTCTACTTTCGTTAGACAAAAAAAACCTTTCTCGCAAATTATCATGCTGATATTATTGATAAAGAAATAACTCTAATTTTTATACTTTGCTGTAGAAGAATAAATGAAGTTGTAAATGTTGAGAAATGGAACCTATTTGGTATCAGAACAATTTTTTACTTTTATTTACCGTCATCTGACAACGATTGTCAGTGTTGGTTGTTATTCCGTGGAAGAAAAAATATAAAGCAGAGGACGATCAAAATGTATATTATTTAAAATACGCCTAAATCCTTACACTAAATTACGCTATTGGCATATGCTGGTTGAAATATTATCTAATGTGGTTACAAATATAACTCCGACTCCATAAAAAAGACGAGAAAATTCATAAGAGATGCTTTTATATGAAGCCGATCAAAAGCCACAATATAGGTTATATTGAGGCTTTTGATCGTTTCAGCGGTTTAATGTAAGAGCCCCAATACAATGAACACCGCACTCGAAAATATGTATCAAAAACTGTTTTCGTACCCACTAAGCGGAAAATCAAATCGTGGATTCTAGCGGCGCGGCGGTTTGACAACGGCGGATGTACGCAGTGCGCGGATTCAGATGCGGTTCATACACAGTGCGTCGTCGCTGCTGACATCCGCATTGACCGCGACAAGTCGCTTTCCGTGTCCGCTACCGCGTCTGTTCGGCGTCCGTTCAGTGCGTTGAAGCTCGAAAACTGCCGCACATTGTAAATGTCACGTACAGCCAACTGCAGATCAAAAGCGAAGGAAGCGAAAATGGTCTTTGTACTATTATTCTCGAGTTCCATTTTGTAACACGTGCTACAGGGTGTTGAGTGAACGTGTATTTCAAAAGTGCTCCGTATAATGTACTATTGATTCTCCAACAATATGCAGAATGTGTGTTTGTCACGCACAAGTTGGAAACCCTCTAAGTACCCCGTCGGCGTGGAAGTTTCCGGAGGTGGGAGTGAGTTCGCTATCTAACTTGATATGTAAACGCGTGGAGTTATGATCGATGGAATGTATAAAATGTTTTGCCAACTAGTGTCGCTAACACAATGTTCTATATTACAATGGTAATACGGATCTAGTTCGGTCCGTAAGCACTTTCTATGTGTATATATTTGTTTGTACATATATTATTATGTCACTGGGCTAGGTTTTTTTGCCTAATTGGCACCCGATGTGTGGCTACCACTCTAGCATCTTTTCGCTCCATCGGTTATCAGTCCTATTAGAAATGTATCCTTTCCATAACCTCTTAGGTTTGCCGGTGAGTAGTAAAGTAACAATATGAGTATTCCTGTAAATTTAATCAACAGCCAGCTTATGTTATGTTTATATAGGTTGGTTAAAATTTATGTAGGTTTTTGAGGTCTTATATAATATTTTAGTAATATATTCATCGGAATAGATCTTAAAATTTTAATTTAAGGTTCACGCCCGTCTCTTTAAATTGACGTCTCTCAAAGACACACATAAATAGTCAAATGATTCAAGGAACCTTCGAGATTTTTGCTTTATTTATTATTCCGGAATACTTTTTCTTGTAAAACTCTTAAAGCGCAAAGTTTTGCTTTGGTAACAAATTTATGGCCAGTGAAATGTTGATTCTTTTAAAAATGGTATTCGAGTTACTTTTCGTATTTAATGTATTCTTTTCTATAATATCACAGTTTCTAGAACGAATTAAGTTTATGTTGTATTAGTTTAATACATATATTAATAGCTTTTTACATTTTAAGTGATTACAAGGTCAGGATGATTGATACAATCTTCATGATATGCAATCCGTATACATTTTGATTATATTTCGGTCACTCCTACATAACTAGTATAACAGTCACGTTTGATAAAAAGGTAAAACGGTAAATAATTAACGTGATAATTATTGGCATCCGCGTTTCTTTACACGATAAGGGAAGAATCTAAAAGACATGATCGTTTTTCTCGATAGATTGTTTCAGTACGTAAACTTTTATATACTTTTAAAAACATCGCTGTGACGTCATCAGTCTTCGGTATCGTGTTACCGTGAACAAGGTAGTGTATTCTTTGGTTTCTTTGCGATAAATTTTCAGCTAAAGTAAAACGTTGTCTCCGTGCGCAGGCAATCTCCCAGTGGCTGTCGTCGATGGCGGCACATCCGAGGCGGGGCCGCCGGTGCCGTGTAATGGGCCCCTTTGTCATTTTAATCACGTCCCAGAGCTCGCGGGGTCTGTGGGGTCGTGGCCACTCTTCCTCCGAACTAATTGGATTTCGCGGATCGCTCGCGATATCTCTTATCTCACGTTATGAATGACAATGTTTTAATTAGATTAGGTAAGCGGTATAAGTGCCGTGGGGAATTGTTTTACGAAAACTTTAGATTACTTTATTCAAAATAAGGTTTCTAGAAATTTTAAGGAAATTTGATTTATTATCGCCTTAAAAATATGGTAGACGAGTAGTTTACCAGTTGGAAAATTGGAATTTGAAATCCGAAAAGCTAACAAAAAAAACGCACCGACCATTGCTTCTTTATGTAAAACTAGCTATCTGTCCGGCTTCGCACGGCTAGGAAAAAAAACTACCCTATCTCTTAAGTCGGATGAAATTACACATAGTGACCAAATTTAAAAGTAAATAATATTTTCGGTAATTTTTTAAAACCTTGTGTTACATCCTGTGCGATCCTTACTAAAACTCCAATAGTTTTAGTAAGATTCCTAATTTTTTAAAAATATAATATAACCTATGTCTCCCGGGGATAGTAGCTTCCCAAAAGTGAAAGAATTTTTTATATCGGTTTTGTAGTTTTGGAGCCAAAATCTTTATAATACTAATATTATGTTTAATAAATATTAAGTTTCAGATGTATAAAAAGCCAAATTATAAGTATTTAATTACAAAACCATTTCTATTCAAGAGCTTTCCGTACTCAATCATTATTTAACCTAATGCCCTTGATTACACAACAAAGGTAGAGTTAATTAAAATCCGCAGTCGGCTGCCCACGATATTGCCCAGTGAACCGATGACGCTGGGGAAAAAAACTGCTGACATTTTCCATTACATAAAAAGTATCGAACTTTATTTATTATTTATTCGAGATACGACAGTACTTTCGAGGGTGAATTTTATAATAACAAGTGTTACTTAACTTAATCGTTAATACTACTTAAAGTAGATTAATCGAGTCATTAAACTAATTTTTAAATAAAACGTTTTTCTCTAAGTAACAGTAATGAACAAAAGTGTTCAAATTGTTTAAAATGACTTTTTTTTTATATTCCTTGGGTCAATGCTTGAGTCTACCGGCTGACAGCGGGGGCAAAAAGCAAATGAATTTAACATAAAAGTGATAACAGGGGAAGAGCCCGCAACAACAACATCTGTTGCACGAATGCGCCGCCTCGACCGGTGAAATACCGCGACCTCACAGAAAACAGGCGTGAAGTAGAAATACTCTGCGTTTCGCCTGATGAGTTAGGTTCCGGAGGCCTAAGTTCAGTCCTCTTCCCCTTCCCACCCTTTCCTCATATTGATAGGATGGGAACGGGAAGAGAATTGAACGGGGAGGGGGTTAACGGGGAAATGGAAATATCCTTATTCCTGTCTATGGTCTCCTTTGTCGATTAAAGATAGGCAGCGCATCTGCAACACATTTAATTGTTGCGGATGTCTATGGGTGGCGCTCACTTAACGCTTGCTCGTTTGCTACCTTCTTCCATAAAAAGAAAAGAAAAAAACTAGCAACCCACCCCGGCATATATAGGGTAGATAGAAAAATAGAATGAAATATAACCAATGTTACTGGCTGATAGAATAGCTTTCTAGTGGTGGAAGAATTTTTAAAATCAGTAGTACCGGAGACTATCTCAAATATCAAAACTCACAAACTTAAGCTCTTTTTAATATTACTATACAAGTAGAGATTACTACACGTTGATATTTGTGTGGGCTCGAAGGTTTTTATTTGTACATCCTTTTTTATAGGAGAAGGCGAAAACGAGGGGCTCTTAAAGCTAAGGGTGCGTCCAGATCCGGCGATCGCATTCGTGGCGCAGTCACCAGATCTGGACGCACCCTAAGAAGGCTGTTTTCAAATTACAACACCAACAAAACCAACAACCCTAGCACTGTTCAGATCGTAAGTTTAGGAAATATAGCAAGCTGTTCCAATTGGTACAAGTTAAGAATCGAATCACAGTCTAAAAATACGTAGAATTGCCTTCCCCAAGGCCTTACAAACAAATTGAGTACTTCTGTTCTGTGAATTTGATACAACGTTTCAAAGATCTAATGTTTTTGCACTTATGAAATTCAGCCATTGACATTTTCAAGTAAGGGACTTTAAAATGTCAACAGTAATGTATGGGCCATCTGAATTCAACGATTTTGTATTGTTTTTCATTCAGCTTCATCAAGTCTGAAAAGGTCCAGTATTACTTAAATCATTTTAAATGTCTCAAAGATGATCGGGCTCAAAAAAATGCCATTAACAAATAGCAAGTAATTAAAGAGTTTCAAGGATGTTGAAAGATAATTCTTAACAGATAATAGTAACGAAGCCAATAATTGACGAAGAGTTCGGTTAATGAGAAAAGTTGGAGGATTTTCTTTTGATTGTCAAGCGATTGAAGATTCAATTAATTGATTAATCTATGGACCTTGTTTATTAGATTCGTCCGTCCGTTAATATAATTAGATTTTTTCTTAAATCTTTTATCACTCACTTTTTAAGTACCCGTTTCTAATATATTTTAATTAAATTTAAAACAGAAGTTTTGGCGACGATATATTTTTTTGTCCGATACGTACTTAATAAAGAAAGACTGTTGTATTTGGATATCGTATCTTTCTAATAGCGAAATAATTATAAAATCTATTTGGTACTAATATTTAAAACAAATTAATAAACTTATATTAAAGACGAACAAATCTTTTGTTTTTGCAATATTAGTATTGAAAATGATATAAATAAAGCATTTATATTGGTACGGATATTTTTCAAAGAGATTTGGACTATGGCTAATCCGAGTTTATTAAGACAAAGTTATAGTAAAAGAATGGCGATGAGAAATTATAGCGATCGACTAACATTAATTACCATGACTCAAACAGATGTACCGTTTCCATATCGAGCCCGGACAATAGCTGAAAACAAATCACTCAATCATCTAGCTATTTGAGCGAACCATTCACACACTCAAGGAGATAGGCAGTTAATTAATATCGATAGCATGGCCATGACATCTCTACTCGCCCGTTCGTATTTGTGCGTAGCTCAACTAGCCGTATTGATTTTGTGTGCGCGCGCAACACTAATCCCCCAACCCCCAGCGGGTGTTGTGGGGCACAGGGAGGGAGAAGGGTGGGGAGGGCGAAGCGACGATTCGAATCGAACCTTTTTGCAGGGGCGCTCGAATCCCTTAGGTTAAAGCGATGCGTCGGTTACAAGGAATGTGCATTATAATTTTGTAATTTGCGCTGTTTTTTCTACTTTATATTTAAACTTTTATACTTTGTTTCGTATCAACTTGTCAACAACGTAATACAGCTGTCAGAGTAGTGAAAAGATTATGAACTTGTATCTGTTCTTAGATATCAACCATCGATCTATTGTTTTATTCATTTATGAATCCAACATTTATTTAAACGTTTACAGAAAAGGTTTTAATCAATTCAGTATTTTTGCCGTTCTCTACGTCTCAAGTCTTTTAGAGACAGTGCTATCAATTGCAGCTTTGACGGTCATTAATCATCACGACAAAAATTTATTGTTATTCGACGGGATTCTTCTTGTTCCTGCTGGGAATGGAACCCGAGGCCCGCAATGTAACGTCTAGGGACTAACCGCTGGCGTCGATATAGAGAAAATGATAAATATCAGATACCTAACCTAACAGATTACAGTATGGCGTTCTAAGATACAAAGACTAACAAAAAATATATATTCAATTAATTGACCATACACGACACTATAAGTTAATATTAAAAATACAGCCTTATTTACTTATACGAAATGTAGTGTAGGTTTATATTAAATGTCTAATCGTTAAAGATTTTCACAAATCAATTTTCGTCTTTATAATTGTTTTGTGCATAGATTGGACTAAAAACATAATTGTAACATACGATTAAGCGACATTTATCAAAGTTTATGAACATTAAACATTTATGAGATCGCAAAGTCATATAACATTAACAGATCACAAATAGACCACTTCGGATAAACAGAATTTTTGATAGCTACTGAACGAACCACAAAGTAGTAGTCCTATGAATAAGAAATTATGTTAAAACATTCGTGAATTGGCGTATCTTTTACTTGGAGCGAGTTGTGAAGGCTTATCGATTATATAACCACGTACTGGTAATAGTATTCTTTCAATTTAAGGCCTCATTTATAGTTTTATCTTTAAACTCGTAGAGACGTTGTTAAACATATACTAGGCTATATATAGGTAACATCGTTTTACCTAATAGGTTCAGATCCCACGTCTGGCAAATTTTATGCAATTATCGATACAAAGTAAATCATTTAGTGTTATTTTTTCATTGAAATGTATCTGAACAATTTTCATCACGTCGTGCATTGCACGCCACGTGACTCGTAGCGGAATGAGCACCGCGACGCGTGCGGCACAGTTTTACGCTTAGCTACGGACTAATTGGATTACTTCGCTTTTGTAAATAAATATTGTTTGATAAATTGTTATATTTTAGTTTAATAAAATATGAAACATTATAGGATTGCAGAAAATAGTACTCATGCCTTTAACCCAGGGTGTAGGCAGAGATTACAGATTTACATTTGGCACCCTCCTGGCACTTCTTCTTCGTATCTATATGATAGCGACAAGGGATTTATCTTATTGTGTGGGCCTACGTCGCTGAATGACTGATAAAAAAGTAATTTAAATGCGAACTTATTTACTGGGCTCATAATATATTTGGTAAAATATTGAATAAACGTTACCAGGGACGGTGTGCCGGTACACAGACACTGGTAACCATTATTACATACAACAACTCTAAAGGAAGGGCAGGGAAGTTTCAGTAACGGAAATGGATAAGGTACGAAACAAATATATTAGAATTAGTCTGAAAGTATGTAGTACATACATCTGATAAGGAGAGTTTTAGACATGAATGTAAAGGAATATGTCGGTAAGGGTAGGCCTAAAAAAGATGAATCAATCCATCTTTTCTTATGAAAGATGATATATGATAGGAGCAAGAAATGAGTGACTACTAAGATGACGGTTAATAGAAAAACGTTGAGCCGAAACTACTTAAATAGGTTAAAGACAAAAGAATGATGAACGATGAAATGGATGAATCAAATATAGAGCATATTACATAACGTACTATATATATTTTAATATCATTACATAAATATTAAATCATTAAAATATTCATTAACATGAACATTAAATTATCATTAAAGTGACCCTTTGTTGCACCCTTTTCATTAAAGTAATTGTAATAAGCTTTTGATTCCGAGTCCAGGATTATCTTGTTTAGATATTGTCAACAGCATTTATGCCTCGCGGACAAAGTAAGCCGTAAAAGGTATAAATGGTGTAAGTAACCTGATTTTATACAAATCGTAAGGGTGTATATTTTCATCTCACGTTTCATTATTTTAAATAGATCATTTGTTTAGTGGATTGCCGCCATCTTGTGCAATGTCTAGCGCTTGTAGTGTGCTCGTAAAAACTTAATTCTTATTAAAAAAAATATTCTATAAATGATATTGCATACCTTTACGAAGCATTAAAATTATTTACATTTCGAAATAAATATTTGTTTTTACTAAAACGAAAGTACATTAAAAAAATTAGGTTAATGGATTTTCACAAATAGAGGTATCGTATTTGGTTCGACTTATATAAAATTAAATTTGTGAGAGGAAAATATGAACAGATAGAATTGCGCAATGATTTTCTTTAAGGTATTCCTCTAACGGTTGGAGGAATGCACTAGGGAGTTAGAATCTAACCTTTCTCAATTTTTAAGGTATTTCGTAGATCCATTTCTATAAAGGTATTATGAAAATTACAAGAAAGACCTTACAAGAAAATATAATGCGTAGTAATTACTTTACTAAACAAGCAAGCTCTGTACATTACATTAAAACAAGAGGGAGCATGGAAGTGCAACCATTTCAAAGCTCACAACGCGCACTATCTGCAATATATAAATTATTTGGCAGGTGAAAAAAAATTCTTGTCTTTATAAAGCTCACTATTGTTGTTAAGAATTAAGCTTCAAAGTTCAATTCTTAATAACAACACCGTTCTGTGTTTATATAGTCCTTTTACAGGCGCAAAATGACTCGTGCCCCGACAATGCGGCGGGTGAAAGCGTCCCAATTAACTTTGATAGCGATGAATTGAATCGTGCAAAGCAATCAGTTCTTGAAAAGCTTCCGTGTAGAGTTTAACCTGTGATAGATATCTGCAAACTCTTCGCAAACAATTGCGGCATTAAATAAAGTTGAGCGAGGCACGTTTTGAGTAAGGCTAATTATCAAATTGATTTTTTGATTCATATAAATATTAGTTAAATGCACCATGATTTAATATAGTAAATGATAAATTTTGATTTTTATTTTTTTTTATTAATTTATTTTATTAATAGGAATGTAATCAGTACAAGAGTTGAGAACTGATCACTGCTAACCTCATGATTTGATCAACTAATTATTAGGTTTCCATATTAATCTAGAGTAAACAAAATATGTTATGTCTGTACACACACGAGGCAGCGTTGTAATTGTTTTCGCGACACGGGCGCTCGTCAACATAATCAACGAGAAACCAATTTAATTAACCCAGAAACTCGTTTAATTAAATCGATGCCGACTCGCGGTTCTCACAGATTCAATCATTCAAGCTTTGTAATACGAAGTAAATAAGAAATCCTTCTTTGTAGTACGTCGGTGAAATTTTGTGGGTGTTTGTGTCCCGGGATGGTTTAGATTCACAATCGCACAAATTTCCCAACCGGTAGATGTCGCTGGAACCGGGTTCTAGGATTTTTTTTTGGCGAGTTACGAAAAAGGTTAGTTCAACCCGTTAAGATTAGACAAGCCTACGTTAATGCATGACGTCTGCTAGCTTCGATAGATCTAATATTATTTATTTTCTATCCCATTTGCCAAACATGCCATTTGTTAACTTGCCAAATACCCGTTGCTATAAGAGTACTCCAGTACTTTTAGGTCTACAGTTTACTGCCTTTAAGAGGTAAATCGCTATGCTAGTATCCTTATTTTCTCGTAATTCTTCATTTTTTTACCATTTCGAGAAACCAAGAACAGTGTGGGATTGGTGGACACTATGTTACGTACAAATATACCAATATCTCATGAGGACGGGAAGAAAAGACGCCTGTGGTACGACATTACCATTAGATTGCTTAAATTGTTTTTACTTTCCACTCCACCATTATAAGCTAATGTTTAACACTTAAGTGTTAAACATTAGCTTATAATGCTATTAATAGTAACTTCTAATAACGATACTATTAATAGTAACTTCTAATAACGATACTATTAATAGTAACTTCTAATAAGAACTAAGTTATCTACATCACTAAAAGTGGAATGCAGTTTAAAACTCGATTTTATCTATAAACGAATTATTGCCTCTAGCTTTTAAATAACGTTAAAGGCGCATCGCAAAACAAATTACGTATGTATATAAAGGCAAATCGGATCCCGGCCGGCAGTGGACAGCGGAAATTGGCAATTTCTGAGCGGGAAACATCGGCCGGCTCCCGAGCGGGCTGATGAATGAGCCCCAACTAACTACATCAGCGCCGCCTCGGCAATAAATTGAAATGTTTTATATTACCGCCTTTAAATACGCTCTTTGAAACCTATTCGGCTTTGTATTCTCGTAAAAGTGTTCAATGGTTAAATAAGAATGATAATAAAATAACCCTTTGAAGTTAAATTCGTATTCAGTTCGGCCAATATTTTATTTTGCATTGTTGTCTAAAGGTGGTTAGTGTTAGGTCTTTATGATGTGACCCTCGAAGGCTTCCAACTTTAAGAATTGCTTGGACATGTTATACGGCTGTAGGCTCTGCTTACACCTCATTTGCAATGGAACAAACTCGGCCGTAAAAGTACACACACCAATGTGACACAAATTCTGTTTATAATACTTCTTACATTATTTATTTAACACATCATAAATTCTAATTTTTTAAATCCCTTTCGCCAGTCATAGTTTGTGTGAAAGCTTTACAAATGATTGCGGACTTAAAAGATTGATAAGTTCGCATGGACGCTGCACTGCGGATTTCCACAGCGTATTTGTTTAAATTCAAATGCGTATTGGCACGAACGCTATTTCTGTAGCTGACGTCATAACTATATTTTTTTTCATTTCATAAAAAAGGCAAAGGTAACGTTTCGGTAAGTTCAGTTTATTCTTAACATTTTTAAATATTTCAAGATAAAAAGACGATCGATTAATTTTGTTATCTGCTCTTACATAGGATTATCTATATATTATCTGTCATACGCGTTAATGTCATTTAAATGGATTAAATGTCATGAGTATACAGAGATAGCTCGTTTTAATAACGACAGTTTCAACGAAAACAAAAATTTGACCAGTAATTTTTCGTGTGTGTGTGTTTGTAATGTTTATGTGCTTTTAGTGTTGTGTTAATTAAACGACAAAATTGTTTAAATTGACCTGAAGTGTTATGGCCATATTAAAATAAGTAAATTGATTGTTATTGACTAAATTAATATTTATATACTTTAAATCTTAACTTGAAAATAGAGTCATCGCGTCTTTCGGTGAAACTCCCAGGTAATGAAGAATTACATACTTATTAATATGATATTATCACGTAATGGAAAAATATTCTTTGAGTTATAAAGTCACCGAAGACACAAATACATAATAAAACAAGGAAAATATTAATATCGTTCTATAATTTCTTAAGACTTGAGTTAATTAGTTGGATAAGTTAATTTATTATAACGAGACTCTAGGCCCAAAAATGTTGATAAAAATAAATAAGAAAAACTGTTGCGTGTTATTCGTGATACCTTATTATACCTGAGCACGAGAAATATCTGGTATTTCACTGTTTCCACAAAGTCCACTTCTATTACTCAATCAAAATTACGAAATAGCACGGAAATAAACAATTTTAGATAGTACTGTGTTGGTTATAATATTGAGAACAAAAATGCCTATTACATTATGGATATGTTTACTAATTTCTTAGTTATTCATTTTCTTGTTCTTCAGCAAGTGTTCTCTACGCCATGAGATTACTGGTACTGGTGTTTTGGAGTATGTTCAAAGACATTGGTCCTATCAATTTTAATAATAAATAAATATCAGAATTAAGGATAGCGTTATAAGGTAAAGTGTGGCTTAAAAGTGGATGTTGTGACTAGAATTGAGAAAGGTATGCTTCGGTGGGTCAGGCATGTTAATCTCTGTCAATTAGTACATAAAATGGTTGAGTAAGAAATGTAATAAAATTTAGTATAATTTTGAAGTCTAAGATGTATGTTTTATTTTCATTATGGAACTTTGGCGCCAACTAAGTCACGACCACAGCCAGTCCAATCCTAAACTTAGCACTGAAACATCTAAATTACATTTGGAGGTCAAGACGTGCTGCATTGCGGACTGACGGCCTCATTCATTGGCACGTGAGATTACCACGTTAACTTTGTTACTCTTAAATGTGGCAGAAATGTCACAGTCTCTTCGTAGACGTGGTTAGAATACTAATTTATCCGAAGCGTATCTTGAGGATTTTCAAGAATTAAAGCTAAAATCAGCAAAAGTAATATAATAAAGTCGTAAATAGAATTACGTTAGTTTTGACTTTCATACCAATTTTTTTATATTGTTATTGTTCTCTTCATCTTTAGCTCTGACGATCGGGTATTCTATTGTTTGCTATGTTTACAACAATGAGCTTTTGTTTTTCATATACTATTGTACAATAAATCTATTAGGTCTGTTATCATCAAAAGATCAATTTTTATTCTGTCTCACATAGAAAGTCTGAGAGAAAGCTGCGAATTTTTTATCACTATTTAAATTTCGATTCGATTAAAAGACACGTTGAAATGATCAATGAAGATTGACAATAGCAATTTATGATGGGATAATGAGTGGCATTGTAGGTAGGTCTTCCTAGGCAGACTTATGCCGACCGGTTTGGTGACATACTAAAGAAAGGTGGTAGAGCGCCCGAAGCCGTTGTGTGGACGTAACGAAAGCTCACCGCACAGCTCGGTGCGGAGGCTGAGTGACTCGCCGCATTCTACGTGACGCGAAAACCGATCCGCCGGCATAGGAGATGAGCCCACTGGCACGTGAACTAATACCCGATGCGGGATTACAGATTCAGTACGGCATTGGGATTTGGCGACGAGGCCCGTATTAGCTCTAAAACTACCTCTATTACCATTAATTAAGGCGCAGCAGCGCCCCTCGTCGAGTTAAGGCATCGTACACTAGTAAATTCTCTCAAAATGGATTCCGATGGAAACTTTAGTAATGACGAAGCTATCAATTTTCCTATCTCGAACTGTTTCAAATTTAGTAATTATTTTGTTAAAGTTTCAGTGGATTTAATCAAAGAACTTCCTGTTTCTGATTAAGCAAATAGATCGGAGTGAATTCTAATCTTAGTGGAATAAGATGAAGCCATACACGATTTAATTTTCTTGTGAGCAGAGGGATGAAAGTGGTTTTGATACGATTAATTTATGATATTAAGAATAAACACTTAAACCAATGATACAGAAGGGTAAGCAGAGCACACCTTTCTTGCATCTTTGCCATCTCACGTAGCTAATCCGATGGGCATGTTTTTAGTTTATATTTTTCCTTTGTCGTTGATCTTTTTTTAAAGATGCAATATAAGAATTACTGTAGGGATTGTAGAAGTAAATTTGGTCAGTATTTTGTTCAATCATTTTGTGTTTGAAATCTGTTGCTCACAAGAAGTTTGTTGTTAGTAATGAACGTTATTTGATCAAAATAAAATAACCATTACTTCATACGATACTATATGTATCCGTTATTCTTTTAAGTATTTTCTAGTTATCATAGTATTGTATGGAATTAGCTGTAAGTTCCTAGAGTCTTTGGACTATGCGGTAATATCCAACCACTAGACAGCGTGTGTTCAGTTTAAACATTAACAAAGATAAAGCGAAATTGTCCAAAGGAAGATCGGTCCCAATGGAAAGCATCGCTACTAAATTGTTTCGAATATTTGCTGGCTTACAATTATATGCAATAACTTTTCTCCTGTTTTCTTTGAACGTTTACTATTGTTTGTCATAGATCAAGTTTTACAAAGTAAATGAAATCAAAGCTAAAACTAAGAATACAGATTATTTTGTTCGCTTAGGTTCTTTTTTACTTTTCACGTACAAGTTATATTTCCGTTATTTTATATCAAAGGTATAAAATTAAGATCACCCTTGATACTGACTTCTTTCTATATTACGAGAGTGGTAAGGTATCTTTATACAGCAAAATTGGAAACCCTAGATGAATTTATACCGATTAAATTATACATAATACTAAAGAAGCATAATACTAAAGAAAGGAGCCGTTTCCGATACACGTTGGTTTTCTGTTGTTGGCAAACTGTCAGTGAATTGTGAAGTCGTATTTATTATATAACTAACGTTTAAACTTTAATGTAATAACGCAAGCATATTATCAGTTCACAATTTGACAATTTGAATTCGACAGTTCATTAACTTTCATAGTCTGATAGTTCGTTCCGCCCTATAATTAATAGATGATTTACTATTTTGGAGATAATGGCTTACACATAAAAGATAGATATATGCTATTGTTGGCTTTTTTGTAGGTATATTTAAGATAAACATTTTTGCAGCACATCCCAGAATAGCTCGCATTTGGCGGAATTTTTACCTCCTTACTTTACTCTTATCATTACATTTTGGACAATTCACACAATATCTTTATAAATTATAGCCTATATGTTATTTTGATGTATGTGCTATATTATTGTAAAGTTTTCTTAAAGAAAACGCGTCGCGTGAAAGACTAACAAACACACTTGCGCACTTACTTTTTGTTTAAACATCTATTCATTCAGTAATCATACAAACAAATCCTTTACTAATCCGTTACAGTACAGTAAATCCTATCCATTAGTGAAGATACTCTCAGGCCTGAATCTTATGTATCCATTAACGTATTTCATGGTGTAATGCACATGAGTGCCGAGGAAAGGCGTCCATTAGAGGCATATAGAGATAAAATCGACTGAAGTTAGCAACTTCCGAAGCAGGCTATTTCAATACACGGGACTGAATAATTTCAGGACATCGTTGATTGGCAATTCTACACGGCCTTTCTATTTGAAAGCTTTGTACGATGAAAGGCAAAATGAATTGTAAGAAAAATGTACAATGTATATTTTTCTTACAGTTCAAAATGTATATAGACGTTGGTTATATATTTAAACAATCTTCAAATCAAGCTTCTTATTCGAATCTAGGTTAGGTTAGGTAGGTTATTGTTAACCTATAACATTTATTCGTAAATTTTGGGTGAAGGTTGTTCTATGTCCTTCTACCTGATATTTCAGTACTGGGTGTAGTATGAAGAAAAATATTAAAATGTTAGTACATAGTAATAATAGATGTTTAATATAGCAATAACAACGAAGCGGTAATTATAAATCTCTGCTTTGACTTCTGATTCAATCAAGCGGCAAAAAGCTTTTAACTGAAACTGAAAATACGATATACAATACCTATTGTGACAATATAATGAATACTAAATGTAACGAATGCGTCAGGGTCGAACGAAACGACATCGAAATCAACGTATATAGAGGTTAGTACTAACTGTAACGGAAAAATCGATAAGCATACCTTCTATGAAAATATCTAAAAAATACACCAGAGAATAATATAAAATGTGGCAAAGAGTGAAATACAAACATGCATACAACTCATCCACATATATACATTATTTTTATAAAAGAAGAAAAAGAATATACTTCTACATACAGAAAGTTTAAATTGAAATATCCGTCGCAAAGTCAGGGCAAAAATATTGTTCGCAAACGGAATCTGTCATACATGTAACATTTTTATGGTAGATGAAAGATATTCCTTTTCAACCGCAGTGTATTTTGTTTTACACGTCAATCGGAACACGAAACACAATGTTATATTTTCCTCCAACAATTGCAAACAAATAAGAAAAAGTTTTCTAAAAAATTTTTCATATCGAACACAAGTCACAAAGAAAAAAATAGTTGTTAAAAAAACACAACTAAAATTCTTAGATTAAAAAAAACGTAAAAGTAATAAAATATATTATCAAATAAATCTACTAATCTTAAAATTAATTAAAAAAAATACCAATACCTTCCAATTTAACAACAAGACAAATTAAAAATTATTTACAACACAATCAAATATATAATAAGAATTAAGTATGTATTACATAATATGTCTAAATAAAGTCATCATAAATCTTCAATAACAACAGTCTATAAATCTTTTAAATTTTAACCAATAAAAATGGATCTATGAATCATCGGAAAACGTTGTAAAAAAGTAATGAGTCAGAAAATCTAATTATTCAATACACAGGCGTGAATCAGCCGGCGCGCTCAGCGGCAAAGCGGCTCGCCTGGTCGATACTGGCGTCTAGACAAATACAATAAATCGAAGCGACGGACACGCAACTTTAATCCACTTCTCAGAGTTTGTGCATGCTATTATCGACCATTTAAGCATACATACGAGTAGCAGATAGAGATAGATTAGAGATAACTAAGCTTTTAATCAGCTTTTGTGAAATTGCGTTTAATTATCGAGCTGTTTTATGACTTTTGCGAAGATAAACTGTTTGAGATAAATTTAAAAACTGTTTAAATAAATAATGGCTAAAGCAACCATGTGATTAGATTGTTTATATACTAAATAAAATAGTAAAAACAGTAAATAAATAGTACGTTACTTGCTCGTTCTATGGATGTGGTAGAAGCGGAATAATGTGTGAGACAGTGTGATTAATATTAAAATAAATGTAAAGATTTTAGTGATTCAATATTACTTTAAAAGGTCATGGGACTTGTTTCTGTGACTTCGTGGCAATTATCTGATAAATTACTCAAAGGCTTTGCGGGTCATAAAATCTGGAGGCTCAACCCTCCATCACTTTGTGTCCCTAATCGTTGTATACATAACAAAGGCATTTATTACACGAAGGAGTTATTGCGTTTCCCTCGGGCCACGTAATCCTGTGTCTGTCATAAACATTGGTAATATTATACAATAAGTAACTTTTAACGGTTCAATGTTAGGTAAGTATAACTTGATAAGGCCAGGCACGAAGCAGTATTACAGATATTGATTTTTAATGAAAAAAATATTTATGGAGAATATTGTAAGCAATTTTAAAACTTACAGTCTTGGAATAAAACTATTGTCATGGCCTATCTATGTCATGGCCAATATAAATTTTAAAACAATTGGAGTTTCGTATTTGCACAAATAAGGAAAAATACTGCATGATATTACTTTGTCAATTTTTTTTGTGACTGAAATGTCACTGCCTGGAGGAAGCGTTAACAGCTACACCGGGCTCGAGGCGGCAGGGCGCAGAAGGCGCCTGAAACAAGAGACCTTACAAAGTTTTATAAGGCAGTTAGTACCTAGATACATAGGGTATGTAGAGAGCTTTTAACTGTTTGATATATGGACGACATCCATTTCAAAAAGTTGTATTGATAAATAAAACACCTAAAACATGAGATTAGTAAGCAAAGGTGCAATTATTTTATGACTAAACGAAAAGCAATTAGAGGCATTGAATCTTTCAAAAAAATATGGTCGGAATAAAGCTTTGGAGTGAAGTGAACGCATTAAAACGCAATAGATTGCGAGCAATTAGCGCGGGCCAAACGCGGAGCGGCACCGAACGAATGCTGAGCAAAATCGAGCAAAACGCTGTTTGCAATTTCCGAACGAGTGGCCGTAAAGTACGCAAACACGGCGCCCTCCCCGCTACGCCGCCTGTACGGGGCTTATAGCAAACTAAATCCGAAAAATACACGCTCTTTGACTTAAAGATAAATCCCAATCGCAATTTAGATAAATCCACCTAGAATCATTACGATACGTCCGGATATAAACGGCCTTAGGTTATTCTATTGCGCTATAAATTGCATTAAGTTCGATGTGAAGGCACAGAACCAAAAAACAACATACGAGTATACTCTGAGTAAAGTGATTTGTAGATAAATTTAAAGTTTGAATAGACTA
>JWHW01042886.1:334821-345293 GCA_000931545.1 Papilio glaucus
ATTAGCGCCGTAGTACTCGACGTCGGAAATAAAAAAAACGTAAACTAAACGCAATAAAATCCGTAAAGTTTTTTTCTAATAATAAGTATTAATTTTAACCTAATGAACGTAACCTATAACTTAAACTTTACTGTAAACCAAAATATCAGTTCACAATTTTACGATCTGACTTCGACAGTTTATTAACTGTCTAGAAATTAAACGTCAAATTGTTAATGTTTTTTTTAGTTCATGTATTGCAATAAACCAACGAAGTTCACAATCGTTCGTTGACATTTTTATAAGTAGCACTTCAAACACCGTTACTAAAATCTAAGGACAATCGTAATTATCGTAATCGTAAATTAATCGTAACTCAAATGATTGTTGCAGATGTTGATGGCGAGCAGTGATCAAATACTACCTGCCTACTAATAATAAGGTGAGTTGTTCGCGCCCCACCTTTTCTAATATATTATTTTAAACAAATATAGATATGTCTGTGGAATGTGAGTACAAAATTCCAGAAAACAAATTACCAATCACAATAACGTAATCCATCGAACTCGTCTACTCAGTTACTAAGTTTTAGAAATTTAGGCAATTTACGATGATTTTGGTAAAGTTAAACATGATGTTTACTAAAAATAGTATTGTTCAAATAAAATATATACTATGTAAGCACAAAATCGTAGTCAAAGCATTTGAATAAACATAAATTTGTAACGTAGGCAGCCGTTTACGAAACAAGGGTTTAGGATCTCGTGATGCCCTCGCAATATTTACACGCGGAGGATCCCCAACAAAGGTCTTTTGTATCCGATACGTCGGCGGAAATAATGTAGGAGCTAAGCACACTCGAATTGGTACAGTTAAATATTTTCCAACGAAATTTTATTTTTCCTTTTATAGATATTTAGGTGCCAAAAATATTATGAGTGCAGATTTTATGGATTTTGTAGTTGTATGCATGCTAATTCTCTCACTTTTTCTTTGTTTTTTTTTTTTAATAGAATAAGTTGGCAAACGAGCAAGCGGATTACCTGTTAAGTGACCGCTACCCTTAGGCATCTGCAACAAGCAAATGAGTTGCAGATGCGTTGAGTTGCCTACCTTTATGGGACAGAAGAGAGGATAGACAGGAAAAAAGATATTTCCCTTGCTCCATTCATTCCCACCCTGTCCAATCCATTCCCGTTTCTAACCTATCCTTATTACGAAAGGATGGAAAAGGGAAGCGAACTGAAATTATGCCTTCGGCGCCTCCCTCCTCATACGAAAGGTAGAAACTTCTACTTCACTTCTACATTCTTTGTCTTACTTATGAATATATTAATTAAGCTTCCTAATGGTCAAAGAATTATTACAATAGGTTCAGTAGTTTCAGAGTTTACCTGTCACAAGCCAAAAATATATATAGTAAAAGAGTAACTGTTTAAATATTCATAAATGTTTATCTTTTTTTAATATAATATATTAAACGCAGTAAAATTTAAAAAAACCGAGTTCTATTCGCGATAATCCGGAATAACACTGGAACCACCTGGTGAACCGGGATAAATTTTAAATAGGAATCTGGAAACAAAAGCTATCTATTGCAAATAAAATAAAATAATTAAGTTCTGAGGTCAACAAACACATAATAATACAAGCGAATTGCGAACCTCCTTTTTTCTTGAAGTCGGTAAAATAAAGTAAAATTGTTAGTAATCCCTCTAGTGAATCTCCATATAACATCGTTTTAAATCTTCGAATTCTACGCACGCTTCTGTCGAAATGGATAGCAAACACAAGGCTATCCCATTTAGCCGCGTGCTCCGTTTATTTGTGGTATTTCCTTACAAAAGAAAATACAATTTCTTCTTTAGGTGTTCACAATAGGAACTGTTTTGGCGCGACATACGTTTGTCAATTTTTTATTGGACGACCGTATACGGTATTCGGCGAAATCGTTCTCTGTTGAACCCATCCCGAGACTACTCTCAGTGATGGCATCGAATGATATTGACAGCGATGGAAATTCATGAAGCTTTTTAGGTAAATTAAATAAGCCGCACTGACATAAATTGGTTTGGAACATACTAAAACTTTCAATAAAAAGGTAAACATAATAAGACATGTACATTTTTATAACGCTTTTCATGTTACGAGAACGCTGTCCTGAACACCAGAGTGTTTACTCTCGAGCGGTGATCGTTTGGCTGTCGGTTGGTGACGGTAGTACGTGCTAATCACAGCCGGTTCCTAAAATTCAGTCACTATAATTTGGTAAGGGAGGTATATCGAATCTCTCTCTCTGTCATGTTTAATATTGGAGACTGTTGTTAATCATATGTTCGATATAACAACGTAAAGGTGTACAATGTTGCTGCAAAATCGCTAATATAAATAAATAAATATGCACCAATGCCCATAACCCATAAGGGTGGGCAGAGATTACGGATTTCCATTAAGCGCGATCGTGGCACACCTCTCTCGCTTCTTCTACACCCATACGCGTAGATGTATGCATCTACGCGTACATCCTCGTCAGTTACGGGTGCTCCTTATAGTTTCTTTCTTGAATGTGTCACTAATCTGATTGATATAAGTTCTGGGATTCCCCTGCCAACACTACAACTCAATCTTGCAACATAGAAAACTACTTGTTTATGTAGCAAAAACTCTTTTAAAAATAAAACACAGGCAATATTTTCTATTAGGAGCAAGATATTCAATTCGTTCGGATGTCACAGACGTCTAGTAGTTTTCTACAAAATACTCTCTCAGCATTACGTGTATTCGATTTTCAATAGAAATGCGACGCTGTATCCGAACATACATCCCTCCCAGCCACCAACAATGTCGTACAGAAACTGAATTCATATTTCCCGTTAAAATGGCGACGGGGCGAAACTTCAATCGAATCGAAATATGAACTGAATGCACGCGACAAGCAGAATTTCGGAACTCTATTTTGGTAGACACAGTGTTTGGGAATAAAGCGGAATAAATATTTATAGTATTTTTCCCAATATCTTAATTGAAACACATTTCGTTTCAATATGGAGTAACATAATACGGTTAAACTGTCTACTCCCGATGTGACTCCTCGGTTACTAGTACGAGTTATAATTCATGCTTCGTTTATTCTTTAGTGCGTACAAAAGTATATCTCTCGTGCATTTTAATTATACCAAGAGACACTGTTTTATACCAGGAACTCAAGTTTACAAAAACAACCTCCAGAATACGTCATCCCGAACACCGAATTACAAATTTCCGGCAAGGTTTGTCGTTCCTAGTATCCTTGGAGAAGAGTGGGCGAGGGACAGGAGTAAGTTTTTATCTTGAATACATCTCGGGAGAAGCTTTTGCAGATCTCAAGTTAGCAGAGTGGCTTTACGCGCTCTCTGAATTTCTTTTGTTGGAAGCTCGCAACTTAAAGTTGTGTAAGTGGCGTCGCCGCGAGTCCTGGTTGTTTCACTATTTTGTGTTTTATCATTTTTTAAACAAACCTCTGTCTATATACATTTTAAGTAAATCTCACTAGGATTACATTACGTTTGTTGATTTTCCAATGCCATACAAAAATACAATAGAAGCGAACAAATTCCTTAAGGAATAGTCTAATAGAATAAAAGTAATTTAAATTTTTTACATGAAAAAAAAGCTTGCAAGCGGCCGAGAGGATTGGACGAAAACGTTATGGCGTTAGCTAGTTCTATATGATACATGCGAATGTGAGATTGTTTGTTTGTTACGCTTAACTCCGTAACAACTCAACCGATCATCGTCCTATCAATATTGTTTCCGAGGTACATAAAACCTTTATTTACAATTTCGGTTGCCGATTACGATTAATTAAAAAAAATCTTTTGTCAATAGATGATATTGAAAAAGTAAATAATAAAATGAAGATTTTTTATTCGCGTTTAATTAATAAAATTCCGTTCGTCACATCTTGGCCGCAGCGAACAATTAACGAAACCAATTAAGAGATACAACAAACCTTTTTCGAATGAAACCCTAACAAAGACAATTCACTTATTTTCTGTATAACAATTCGAGTTAATGAAATTGTAGAATGAAAATTGTTTATTGTGGATGCAACGAAGCAGTAATTTATTTAATGGTTGCTCTTTAGGAATATTGAAACTAAAAACAAAGAATCAATAACAATTACGCATAAGATTTGTAATCGAGAACAATGCTATGCATTAAAAACGTCGTTAAAATATAATAGTTATTGATAAAATCTATAAATTATAATTTTAACTCCTAACTTCTATCGATGGAGACTGATGAGAGATGTCTTCAAAATCTCTATCACATAGAAATTCAAATGATATTTTTGTAGTTTAACAACAAAGAAGTATAAAAAGATGTAATATAGATAAAAAGAGTAAAACTTTTAAAAAATCTGAACATAATACCCAGAAGTGTCTGTATCCATAATCTGTTCACAAACAAAAGAGTTTTTGGGCAAAGTTACACAGAGGGAGAGGTAACAATACAAACAATTTATTTATCACACCCGCGTCACGTCCAGTGCGGGACGATGACGTTACGTACGAGTTTATTTGGGCTGCGAGGATAATGGATACGCGCACAAAGTCAACTGACATATTAATAACTGGCCGTTAATTTATTAGATGTTTTTGTTTACTTTTTATAAAGTAATAAAAAAAGAAAATTATAAACGGAATCACAATTGTTATAAAAAGTTGAAGCAAGCACATATGAATAGATGAAAGAACACAATGAACGATAGAAGTGGAAAACAGCGTACACAATAACTCTTTGTCCTAGGTGAACGTCAAAACGCAGAAATGCTACGCGACGCGACGGGAAAATATTATATTATTCATCTAGAACAACGAATGAAGTAATGCGCGTTGGTCATCGGCTTAGGGGAACTATCACATCAAACGCTGTGACTATCGGGTAAATCTGTGTATGAACACGTATGTCTAGTGAAAAGTTCCAAATGCCGATAGATAGATGAATGGCATGGCATACTGATATCACAAATAGATAACGGATTAATTTGACGTAACTATATCATGTAAAATATCTCCCGCTTCTGAAAAATTTATAACTCTTATATCTACATACTTAACTAAAACTAACATGCAAAATACTATTAGTATGAACATTAACTGTTCTCATAGTATCAAAAGACAAAGATAAACCAATACAACAATATTAAAAATGTTTGTGTCACGCAAAAGAACAAAGGCCAAAAAAATCAGCGAATAGGAAACCTAAAATAAACACAAGTTGATTGTAACTGAGATAAAGGAATGTCAGAGAATGCTGAGAAAATGGCACAAAGAGAGGCGGGGTGTGTGCTGCTAAGAATCGGGGCACGGCAACGGGAAAAGAGACAAACAAAAATATTTTGATTAGTACGCGCCTAGTTTCCCTTTTATTTGGAAATGGAGCACGTTTGTATACATACCGCGGTCCTCTTTGACCGATACTGCATGATTATTCAGCCACAGATAAGCTAAGTGAGGGGTTTCCTCTAGTTTAACATAATATTTCTTGTGAACGTCCTGTACGCAGTGATAGAAATAATAGTTTTAATGAATGCTAATTATGTAAAACGAATCGTTCACAATTACTTGACAGTTTATACACCTTGTCAAATCGTTTAATATTTTGCTGGCGTTAAGTTAAAGTTTAAGTTAGAATGATAAATAATAAAGGTTCGTTGGGCTGAATGTGATAGTCACACATAAAAATTATATTTTAAAAATATGATTATCAACACATTTATTGCGTTTCATACGTCAAATTGTCAAAGATTCTTGGGGTTTACAATTTGCTGGCATTTTATAATATGCCTAAACTGATTATAAACCGGCGAAGTTCACAATTGGTCGGTCACATATCTTCCTTCCTTTCAGCCTACAGCTACTCACTGCTGGACGTATACGGACGTACGGCTTCCCCCATTGATCGTCAAAAAGATCGGCCCCCTGCCTCCCTCATCCGGCTGACTCCCGTAAGTTTGAACTGATCGTCGGTCAATTTTGTTCATTTCTTCTTACGCTGAGTCAACGTGATTCACTCCAGAACCTTACGGCCAGCACATATCTAACATAATTATTAATTAATATTCGCTACTTACCTCTATTCTGGGAAAAGTAGGGAATTATTTTCATCAAAAGACAATGCACTATTGTTCTCATTCAGAGTTGGCGTTTTTAATATTATGCGCATAGTAAATATGTATTTTTTAATATTCGTCTGCAGTGTTTGCGAAAGAATTTATAATACTGGTATCTACCTAGAATAAACTAGATCCGTGAATTGGCTAAAGTTTTTACTTAGTTCGCCGTTACTGTACTCTACTACTAAAATTGTAATGTTAATGTGGAAGGCAAATTGAACATCTATTGGTTCTGGTAGATAAGATTTCAGTCCTTGACAGACCTATAAATCACAAAGATCGGTGCTCTAGCGCCCTCTATTCGTATACTTCTTTATATAGTAGAAGGTGGCACTGAGCATGTGGCTTACCCGAAATTAAGTAGCCGCTACCCATAGGCATCTGGAACGAGCTAATGAGTTGCAGATGCGTTGCCTACCTTTAATAGACAGAGGAGGGGAACAGATAAAAGGATATTTCCTTTCCTATCCATCCCCTCCCCCGTCAACTCCTCTTCCCCTTCCCATTCTCTCTTTATTAGAAGAGGATAGGAAGAGGAAAAAGACTAGGATGAGGCTTCCGGCACCTCACTCAACAGAGGAAATGCAGTGCAATGAGTAACGAAATACAAAAATTATAGTATAGTATTAGGACGCATGCTTCTTCTTTGTTTGACAAAGTCTTTAAGTGCCAATACTCTCATAGGATTTAGGCATCGAGTTCAAGGACCCTTAACTCGAAAAGCAATACAAATGGACATCTTATAAATGTAAATGTTTATTGTTTCCCAACACGATAATAACATTGTAATCGAAGCCGATGAGGATTTAAACATTAACATATTGATAGCAAAAAATGTCCCTACATTAATGAAAATACCAAATATAATTCGAAAGAAATTGTATATTTAATATGCCGTGCAGGTCGGTGCCATAGACAATAACATGAAATTAACATATTATCCGGCGTTCTCTGCACGAATTACAAATATTTGCATATAGCAAGCTGATTTGCTGTCAGTTAACATAAAATGAGAAAATATAGAAACGAAAAAATCCAAAACATCGGAGCCTCAAAATTGTTTTTCAAAAAAAATAATTGTGCAAGAGCAAGAAATTGACCCTTATATTGTTAAATCGTTAGTCGAATGTTAAGCAACTATGCTCTCTCCGATTCATTACAACTTTGTTGTAAACTAGCTGTGCCCGCGGTTTTACCCCGTATTAAATAATTCGTGAATTTCGGAATATCGATCTCCCCCGCTATTACATCCTGCTCGTTCTGCTCGGCTAATAAGGATTGAACCGTTATGATAAATCGCCTGTAACCTTCCGGAAGAATTGAGTTGTTAAATGCAAATAGAATATCTCAAATCCGATTGGCAGTTCCTGAGATTAGGGCGTCCAAACAAACAAACTCTTCAGCTTTATCGTATTATAGTATAGAATATAGATAATAAAACGTCAAGGTCAGAACAGTGACAAGATAAACTATGTCGCCAAAACGCGTATAGTGGAGGATCCCCTTGGCGACACATCTCTTTCGCTTGATCAAAAATGAAATCAAATGAAAAACATTTTATGTCTGCCTTCCCTTCTTTTTCCGGTGAAGGACGTGAAGGACGACAAATCGTCTGTCTCTTTGTAGAGTTTGTTTATTCTTATTTATATTGTTTATGTTAATGAATTAAATTCGTATCATAAAATCAATCTACACTAGAACTAAGTTCATGTGCCGCACAAAGGAATAACTCTGAAAGACTTCCAACAATAAACCAGTTTTCCAGTTCTTTATCTGATCGGGCGGAAGGTGGGGGGGAAGGTTGCAACCAAAAGTTTTCATTAGTGGGAAAGCCAATGTTGCAACGTTCGTTCCTTTGTCGTTGTGTCATGAAAAACGGAAAAAGAAGATAAAAGACGAAAATACGCGTTCCACTTTTCTTTCTTTTTACAAAGACTAGATGGCGGGGAAAGGGTTGTCTGAGAAATAATGAACCAGCCCCGTACTAGGTATTAATGTGGGTCTGCGCTGCACACTGATAGCCGGGACAGCGCTTATTTATGTTAAGAACTGCTATTCTTTATAAAGCGCTTTAAGGGATTGAGGATTAATAAATTAATTAATAAATAAGGAAAAAAATATTTTCCTTGTATTTGAGTCTTTATATTTAAACGAACTTTTTGTTATTCACCTTGTCGAACAGTTTCCAAATGTATCATATTTAACAACTAATAACCTTCCTAAGTGAAACAGTCACCATAGGCTGTAGATAAAATTTATTGTTTATTGTATTTTACGCGTGTGTAGGGTTTCTTGTCTATACTAATATTATAAAGAGTAAAGATCTGTTTTATGTTGCTTGCATTGAATAGGCTCCGAAACTACTGAACCGATTTGAAAAATTCTTTCACTGTTGGGAAGCTACACTATTCCCGGGTGACATAGGCTATATTATATTTCCCAAAAAATTAGGGATCCTTACTATTACTAAAACTCCATTAATGTAACCCCCAGTGTAAAAAAAAACCTTGGAATATTCTTTACTTTGAAATTTGGTGTAACTTCGTCCAACTTAAAAGGTAGGATAGTTTTTTTCCTTTTTTTAGTGTTACCCGTGCAAAGCCGACTAGCCGTGGGACTATATGGTCTGTCTAATCAGAAACTTCGAATGTAAATCAATCATCAGACATACTAGATTATGTATGTTTTGAACTGTACCATAATGTGCTGTACTGTAACACTATACTGTACTATACGCACTATACATATCTCACGACGTGTTCATGTAAATATTACGTGGGCATAGTTTATGAAAATCAACATGTTTACTTCGCATATTCTGATTAAATTCCATCCTCCAATTATCCTGCGTTGATTAAAATCGTGTTAATTCGGACCGGGATATCCGTGCGTTATTGCGTCGGGCCTTTGTGTAGCTCTCGCTATATACGCGCCGGTTTTCCGAACTGACGATGTGCACAGATGCAAAATTTTAATCAACAGTTTGGTTATACTTCGTGATAAGTTTTTGAACGCATATTGTTTTGTTTTTTGTTGTTTTAGTAATTTCTTTTTTTTAGATTAAACAGGATGTTATTCAAAATGTATATACAGGTATACCTTAAAGTTGACGAAACATTTGAGTTAGTTATTGCATATCTTTTGTTTAGAATTATGCAATGTCAAATGTATTAACAAAAACAACATGCAGAGATTACGAATTTGCAATTTTCACGGGTGTTATAAATGCTATTGCGCTTTTTACTACTTGGCTTTTAATGTACGTATAAAAACTCGATAAATCTGCGTCTAGCTCTGAATCTACCAGTACCACCACCTTCTGTTCTAAGCAAGTAAGCGCTTAAAACAACGAGAATTTCTTCAAGACTTAAAAAATGTGAAAAAGTTGAGTTGAAACATTGTCATCCGCAAAGGCCTAGTCTGTTTCTGAAAGTTCGCGGCCGCCCCCGCGGCACAGACAAAGGGTGTCTCAACAATAGGAGTATTTCGGTGAAGCTTGAATAACTGGCTAACTTTGTGTTTGCCCGCCATTTGTAATTGTCTATGGTTAAATCGGATTCTCTTTTCGGCTTATTCCGATTCACGCAGTACGGATTAATTGTACGTGTTATTACATGTTTTATCGCGTTATTTGTTGTTTTTATTTACTTTTCCGTTGTCGTTTTATTTGCCATTGTAATGCGTACACAAATTGTGAAAGTTTATATTTATTATCTATATGTGTGGCATGTGTATGATGAACGGGGATTTACAAGCGGCAAATATAAATAAATAAAATAAATATGCGCTCACGCCCGTCACCCAGAGGGGTAGGCAGAGATTATGGATTTCCATTTGGCGCGATCCCGGCACACCTCATCATATCTTTAACCACATCATATTTACTATTGTTCCGTAAGATCATCTTCAGACCTTCTTCCTTTGTATCGTTACAGTCTTGACAGTCTGGTCGTGGTCATCAAGAAATTGTAGTGACCCGCATCACTAGGCGCCTCCACTCCTCCCTACCTTTTTCACACATTCGTGCAGGAGGACACCTACTGCCGCTTTGATCTGGTCGGTCTACCTCATGGGTGATCTCACGTGCCATAGTTCCTTTTACTTTTCCGTGCACTATCAAGCGTTCGATGGACACTTCAGAATATAGCATCCCAAAGTAACCCCGATTGACAGACCCGATGGAAGTATACGAATCAACTCTTCAAAATCGATCAAGCTGTCGTTTAGGCTACAGGAGGTCACAGTGGAACGGAACTGTACTGACGTGACAGGAGGTTAGTTGGACAAATAACTTTATATACAAAGAAGCAGGTAGAGATTACTCTTATGTTAA
>JWHW01042886.1:351883-380760 GCA_000931545.1 Papilio glaucus
AGCGGCTTACAATCTTTTGATTTTTATCAAAGTGCCCCCGATAGGAAATTATAAACGGTATAAATTTAGAATCAATATAATAAGGTTTTCTTCTTTAGAAGCGGGAGCCACGCTTTCAATGTGACTTTTATTTAACAGTTTTATTTCATTTTTCACATTTCATGTCAATGTATGAAATAACAATCACAAATGTATCAATGAATATCTCTTTAAAGTTAGCAGATTTTAATGTCCCTTTTGCATCATGACGCATTTAAACGTTTATAACTAATTATCTATGTTGTGAATATCCCTTGATTGAAAAAGAACACAGCGTATACTGTGTTATATAAAAAGAGGAAGAATTATTTGTTAAAGTCAGTCTTTTTTAATAAATTTGCATTTTAATAATTATAAAAGGTCAATTCTCTATCGACAATTCATTCGCTGCTTGCTTCCGATGAAAGCTGATTTGAATGGATATCAATAAATATTTAAAGCGTTGGATATATTTTAATAATTTTCTATTAAAATACTATATAATGAGTTCGTGGTTTAAATTAAAGATTAAATAAAGCAAAAACAGTATCATTTCCTCCAAAAATCAATTTAAAAAATAATTTTTTTACACTTTATAGTGGCCAAAGCTACAATCGATTCAAGCAATGATTGAATACGATGCTTGGGGTCGAATATAAGACGGAATCGTAAAAATTTTATTTCTCCAATAAAATCGGAGTGGAATTGATTGGGAAATGGAAAGCGTCAACAGAGATCTATTCAGGATCAGGATAAAATACGAAAAGCTATTTTAATGCGACTTTTAATATGTAACATATTACACGTGTAATTGTTTTAACAAGTTAGCCATCGATGAAGTGAAATCTATTATAAATAGCCAGATAAAAATACCCACACGAGAACAGCTATGATTCTTTTTGCTTTTGTATATATTTAAGTTAATATTTCATACCATATGACTAATTTAAATGCAAATTTAACCACAATGTACGGAACAATATCGAAAATCCGCCAATTATCAGCATAAATACCCCTCATAATTACACTTAAGCTTTCGACATTGCGAAGAGAAGCTTAAAAGTCGTTGAAGTATCCCGCCTAATTGGGTAATAACGTTTTTACGTCAGGTAATTAACACAAAATACGACCACGAAACAATTTACTTATTTCTTTTATATCTAATTAAATCATACTGTAAAATTATTAATAAATTCAGGAATAGAAAAGTACCTTCACTTTTTTAAAATAAATATAAAATTATGAAAGTTTATTTCTACTACCATTGCTATTTACGTTCAGTGTAGTAGTTACTTACTATACTTGACTGTTACAGCAGGCCATTATCGCCGTTTAATGTAATAAATACACTTCAAAGACAGAGAATAAGTTTTCGATGTGAGACGCTGTTTCAAAGTTACCCCTCACAACAATACACTGCAAGTTTAATTACACAATATCGTAAACTAAAAGTGTCCCATTTCGTTTAACATAAAATTTACAGTACACAGAATTAGAGCGTTGATACGAGTTAATTCCAACTCCAACTTGTAAGTCAAACGATTTGTTTTGCTCGTTTCGGCTCTGTAGTGGCGCGATAAGGGGAGTATGCTCCTATTTCATTGCTAATGGCTTAATAATCCCAGCGGGACGACTCCCCTCTCTCACACCGTGATGCATCACGACATTTTATGTGCCGCGTCACCATCGCCTCTCTTGTAATGTGCTTCACGCTGATTACAGATTGTCTTCAATGTGATATTCATAAATATGCTGGTAGTTTTACTTCTTTAAAAGTATAAAAAAACTGTGAAAAGTGAGATAGAAGGTGATATAAAAAGAGCATTATCACCAGCATACATATAAAAAACCAATGAATATTTCTGCCGTCTAACCGAATAATGTTTCTTAAAACTGCAGGGGACATACGCGGTGCCAGCCCAATCCTAGTGTATCATATTTTAGTTCCGATATGATCAAACTGCCGTAGATACGGCAGGTATAGATATATCAATAGGCACGGCACTTGCATCTGCAAAGCTGCATGTATATCGATTCGAATTCAAATAAATTATTTTCATTTTAAAACACATTTTGTGTTAATCACAAATATAATTATAACACAAAAAAAATTCCTTAACTATAACAAATAAGTCGTCTCTACTAAAACTAAACAAGTTAAAATAAATTTTATTAACACAATTTCTCTTACACCAGAAACGATCTTAGCAAATAACTACTATCCGATAACTTTTGCGATCGATACTAACAAAACATTTCCTTGGTGCATTAAATATTTCGCAGTCTATTTACCAGCAGTGGTCTCGCCATGATATCGCGAGCACACGATCTCCGAGGGACCAATTCGGATGCCCCGAAGCCCATAACATACCCATAACAACCTATAAAAAACTGACTGTGTACATTCTTAACGCTACACTTGAGACGGCTACTATTTTGCTCGCAGCAGCATTTTATTGGCCCTCCCACTCCCTCTAATCTCCTTTAATAAACCTCCTTGGGAACGCGAGCGAATGAATATTTTAGACGCTTCGGGTTGTCTACGTACTGTTTAAGGAAATTGTTTTATATTTTATTGTAATTTATTTTAAACAAGACATTTAGATATGGAATTCTTTTATTCACATTTTAATTTTATCTTATTTTTGTGGTTCATTTTAAAATTGGATATTCAAAGTATATTATTAGGATTGAGGCCTAGCTGTACTATTAAAATAAACAAAAATATTTTCAAGCTTTTTTATCTATTTATTTTAATTAATTTCGTACAACTTTTTAGTCCCTATGTGTACATAGCTTTATTTTTTCTTAAATTATTTAAGAAAAATCTTTTTTATTGTGCGAGATTGTGATAACAACAGAATTGCTGGCCATCAACAAAAACAATTTAAAAGATTGTCCTTAGATTTTTCTCTTCATTAAAAGATTAAAAGCCGAAGTATTAGATAAAACTTCAACAAGCAACAAACAACGTTTTCATGTTTCAAATCTGATACCTTTATATCCCTCGTTATAATTAAAACAGCTACCATCTTGAAAATTTCGCCAACTGGACTTACCTGTAAAAAAAAACACGCCATTAATTTCTAAGTCTTATAAAATTTCTTTACACATAATTTAACATATATTATTTAACGACAACAAGAAAATATAGTGCAAGAAAAATGTATTGAAATTTATAATTTTTTCGTAAAATGATACGTTCAAAATGTGAGAGAGAATGTTACCAATGCTGTACCCACTAACATTCTAGTGATAAAAAATCTTAGTAAGTTAGTTTGAATAAACTAGACGTTGATAGTTTTGCTTCTACATTACTTAGGGTGCTAACAAAGATTAAAAAGGACGAATTAGATTATTATAAGCTTCCTCATTTTCCCGTTGCTTACTTAAAAAATAATAAGTTAGGTTCAAAAAAGCGTGGTCAAAAAAAATCTTATTCTTTTCCCTATTACTTATTTATTAATTTAAAATTTACAAGGAAGTTTCTGAATTGGTATTTTCTTGTACATTTTAATTTTAGACACAAAAAAAACAAAATTGAAATAATTCTCCTGAACACCATTTTTTATTACTCTTTTTTCAATTCATTCGCACAATGTAACGAATTGTCGAAAGATAAATATGAATCATTAATAAAACCGTCATGATGCGTTCATTGGGGCGAAGAAAGCAACCGGCTACTTAGTCAAGATCGATCGTTGAAGAGAAGTCCCGCCATCAATAACACAGCCACTGAATTGTTGATTCACAACACAATCCAACAATTGTACAGACAATTTCGTTAAATATATTTCAGCCTATTTTTTATTCAAATAGAATCCGGTAACGGAATATTTGCGCGGTATTTAAAGTATAGTTGACACATGAGGTTATAGTGTGGTATATTATAATCGATGAACCAGGGTGAAATTAACTACTTGATAAGAAAATGTGCAGTCACTCATAACGGTCTTAGAGTGGGTTTACACTGCCAAAAACATTTACACAAAACATATTGTCATCTTAGTTTTTTCGGATAGAAAGATGAAAAGAAACCTTGTATCGCGACAAGTTTATACGTCAGTGGAAACCCTCGATTGAAATTCTAAATTTACTCGCGTATATGTATATAGAAAAAGATGTCTACAAAGCAATAATAAATATGCTATATATAAAGTAAATATTGGTATTTACTTTCTTAAGTATTTATCTTTTTTCCTTCCTACCTTTACACTACTACAGAGGCAGTAAATTTTATTTTCAAATGTCGCACATTATGTTATTCTTTTTAATTATGTCAAGGTAAATAAACTCATAAGTTATTAAAGTCCATAATTTATTGTTCAGAAGACTAGCACATCAACTGTACCGAATTAACAAGTTGTAGACAGGTCTAAACCTAATAGAACGTAATGTCCCTTCCCGTCGAGCTTAACAAATAGACTCAGAGAAGCGTTTTGTAATGAAGCACATAACTTTGGGCAAGTCGTGGTGTCTTGCCACAAACTGAGAAGGGTCAGAAACTACATTTGTTAAACGTACTTTGGCCACAAACAAGGATTTACTTTAAATTAAGTCTGGGGATTAGAAACATAATGTAAAAAATCTGGATTTTAGTTTATCAGAAATTAAATTAATAATAATTACCATGTTCGAGTGAATAATTTAAATTATCGTCCGTAATTGTTATGCTCTGGTGTTCAATAAAATATAAATAATTACAGTTTCAGATCAACTAAAAAAAGCTATTCATCATTTCCCACTCATGTGGGGTCGGCACAGTATGGATGTCCATACTGTATAAGTTTTGGCAACAGATTTTACGGCCGGCCGCCTGCCTGACGCCAACCCTCCTCGGGAACTAAAAACTATTGTCTTTAGAAATTAATTTGTAAACATAAAACGATGTAGCAGAAATATATTAAGCAACGAAAATACATTTATAAATGTTACTTTATTGAAGAGGCCATAAATTTGTCGAATTTCACAGAAGTTTGGCAATTTTCTTTTACAACTTTTCCCCGAATTCAGCTTCTATAATTGCGAGTAGATTGGGAAGATTTTTGCGAAATTAAGTAAACTCAACGTTAAAAATTGTGTACAAGTTTCTAGCCTGGAATAAAGTTTGCAGGATTTTTTTCAATTTTCCTCTCGCAAATAAAACGTGTTTCATTTATCATGATATAATACATACCTTTGTAAAAGTAAGATTAATCTTTTGATAAAAGCTTCCTCTGAGATATAACTTTATCCGGATGTTTCATTGTTGTTTTTGTTTGAATAAGTTTATTTAAAAAATTAATTACCTTGTTTTACTGCATAGATATTTAAGGTTTGATTTACAAACAATATTAATTCTAAGAAAATAAAACTATACAATCACCTTTTGACTGAATCAGAATAACCTTTGAATTTAAAAAAAGGTCGGTAGCAAACATTAGAGCACCTTTATAAATATAAATTTGTTTATTGCTTGTACCGTACCGTACCACCGACATAAATTCAAATACTCTATCTAAAAGATACGCAACAACTTATTGTTCCCCGAACGTAACTGCGTCATATAAATCCGATCAGGGGGCCTATTCCCAACACATACGATAAAAAACTTTAACATATTCAGACGACATTTAGTCGGGCAATATTTACGAGTCTTGGTAACACGAAACAACCTCCAGGCGTAAACTAAAATTTACATTCTAGAACAACATACTACAATACATTTTATGCTTAAGCTCGAATAACAGGCAATATAAAAAACCATATTGTTGGAAATTGAACTTTGTTCCAATGGCATTAAAAACATATTACAAGCGTCGAGCTTGTTAGTCTGGAGTTGATTGAATACAAATTGTTTCATAATAAACCAAATTATGAGAACAGTAGGTTCATTTTACGCTGTTCCCCTAGTCGTGTTCGTACGCCGAAGGAAAATCGTCTTTATGACGGTTCCTTTAGATCTAAAATAGCTAATATACAACTGAAAATAAGCTTTTGTTTCACTTGGAAAGAACACCCTAGTTCCCTGCGGCGTTTGTAAGGTCAAACACGAACCCCTACTACTTCTAGAGAGGGAAATAATTATTATTCATTAATTTTACAAGAACTGTACGTAATTTTACGAGAGCTGTGCGTAAATATAGTTGTACACATAATAAACACTTCCGTAATTTGAATCGACTTTTCGAAATCGATTTACCAACGTCGATGCCTACCAATTTAACATATCACTTCTAACTTGTTCCTCAAATCGATAATATTTCTAAAAGCTTTCATTGGTACTGATAGTGCCAGCAAAACTAATTCGTATTCTGTGATTTACACTCGATATGAAGTTACTTAAATAAGAAGGAAAACAAAAGTTTCATTTCATCGGTAATAAAAAAAAGAATATGCAAACATTCATAAAACAAGAGAATAAATGTAAATACATCTTATACTTCAATGCGAATTATCTTTTGAATATCTTAATTTTATAGAATCTGTAAAATGCGAACGTTGTACAAAATAATAGTGACAAAGAAAGACGTTATCTTATTATAGAGCCGATACAATTGGAAAGTGGAACGTTGTCGCAATATTAATAGGTCCGTCTGTCCGTTAGAGACCTATCTTTTCGCCTTGACCTGAAAACTCGAACATTTTCTCCATCCAGTTGGGACCGGGTCTGAATTATAAAACTAGTTTCTTTGTCTTTCTAGGTTAACGAAGGCTTTTCAAAGCTCGGCACAAGGTCTGGAATTTGTTACCAAGTTAGCCCGGGTCGATACGGCAATTAAGTTTTAGGTAGATAAGAAAGTCGAAAGTAAGTTGAAGTTACATTCTAAAATAAAAACACAAGGTACGCTTGATTTTACACAGTCATGAAAGCTTATTTTTATTTCATCTACAGCACTTATAATTTGTACCATAGATAATACACAAAGGATTACATATTTAGTGCTTAATAAAAGATACACATGAAGTTCAAACCATATGACATTGGAACTCAATGTCATATGTCTATATATAACCGGTCCCTTTGATCATAATTTAATGTCACTAGATCGATTATGACGTGCGTCCTCGGAGGCATTCAACGCAAGAATGAGCACGCGTTCGGCCGTGAGTTTCTGAATACCGTGATATTTGCTGATTACCCGCATACACATAACAGCAGATCGAGAACAAATGCCTCGATGAACCTTGCTTATAATTCTTTATACTTTATATTTATTTGCTATACTTCAAATATACGACTTGTCTAAAACTAAAAAAATCGTGTTGTCTAAGAATAATCTAAAACTTCTTATATTTTGAAGCGAAAACTTCTTTAACTTCTTTAGGGAAAATCATTTATTTTCCTTGTATTCAATTTTGTATTTTATTATTATTATTTTCAGGGTTTATTTTTGTTTATTATTTATTTATTTTTGAACTATTGTCGCACTTTCCTACCTGTTTTGAGTTTTAGCTTTTGGCGACAGTCCTTACGACTGCCTGTGTTTCTTTTAAAAGAACAAACCATGTAGACGAATCTCTTTCACTATGGAAACTGATTAAATAACATTTTTTCTTTGTATCTTGAAGCTAACATCATACGTAACGTACACAAAGACAAAGGACACACGACACAGCGTATAAAAGCAATTCCTCAATATAATCACTCTCTTAACTTGAACTAACCCCTTACCATTAAAATGGATTCCTATAATTTCATTTTAACGAAAACTCTCCGCGATCAATCAGTATTTCCAAAGGGTAACAAATTAATATTTGAGTTGGTGTTTCAGAAACTCAACTCCTATTTCTGATTTCAAATTCCATTAACTTGTACACGAATAATTAACAAATCAGTGAACTGCTTTTAATCTTGATATAGTATAACTGAAATCAATCAAAACATGACGACACGTACGACACACCAGTCGTATTACTTAAACTGACTTACGCTTTCGTTTACTTTGCATACTGAAACCAAAGTTAAAACGTTTCCTAAGAAACTTAATGATACCTCAGTTTCCTTCGTCAAAAACTTATGTTCCTAAAGTAATCAACGTTGTAACGAAACGTGTAATAAGTAAATTAGATAGCGCCGTCAAGTGTTTAGTGCATAATAAGTGCACTAGATGGCGCCACTTGTGTTTTACAACGCGCTGTAGACGTGTTATGTGAATTAGGATAAGTTCTCAGATAAGTTTTGCCTATGCGTCCAATCCGGTGATAATAATAAAGTAACGGCCCGAGCCGAGGCTCCCTCTACGGAGGGAGCCCTCGAGCTAAGTTACTCTTAAAGAGGCTTAGGCTAGGCGCCCTCTGCGCCCTGCCGCCTCGAGCCCGGTGTAGCTGTAAATGCCTCCTCAAGGCAAACAGTGACCTTTCAGTCACAAAAAAAAAAAAAAAATGCCTATGCGTTCCAATCCGGTTATAACTTTTAAATAGTAACCCGGCCCGAGCCGAAGAGCAAAGAGGATTAGGCTAAGCGCCCTCTGCCTTCTCAAACCCGGTGAATCTGTAAAAGCCTCCTCTAGGCTAACAATTGACAAGTCAGTCACAAAAAAATGTTGCCTCTGCGTACTCTGCCGTTAGTAGTATTAGGCTCATTGTTCAAAAGATTTTTATGAGCTATCAAGTTACTGCTTCCACCTCTGTGGGTCTGGTCCTCGATATCAACAAAATATGAGTATTTCCTTGATATCGAGGGTCGTTGGTTGACTACCAACTACTTGCTTCTACTTCTTGTTAGTGTTATAGTTATCGTAGTCTGTGTCTAATTTCACAAGCAACGGCCTGAAGACACCCGTCATAATTGTTTGAAACCACTTACATACGTGAACGGCGAGGTAAACTACTCAAGAACCTCAATAGTTACAGAGACTGCTGCCTTACTGGGATATCTGCGTAGGCAGAGGGACGCCATTTAATTATGTACTTGTTTGCAATATAAATATTATTTAATCCTATACCATTTCCGAATTGCCACGGATGTTTTTATGCATGCTGACGATTTATGGCACCGAGGCCTAAACCCTCGTAATGAACAACGCTGAATAGCAACTTTGAACGTTGATTTTGACATTAACTATGCAATATAGAAGTTAGAACATGTTAGTTTTACACATGCGAGTCGTAATCCAAATAAATAGCAGGAAGTGAAGGCAAACATTTGTTCGAACTGTTCCGAGTTTGTCGAGCAACTCGTTATGAAGTTCATTAGAGCTTCTTTACCGACAGCCGACGAAGCGGCAAAGCCAATACAGGCTGAATTGGCGTCGCCGCTTCGTCACCCGGTATATATCAATATATATATTGAATCTAAATGCAATTTCGATATAAGTTTAAATATTACTTCGCTATATTTTTTACATGTTTTTTCATTTTTGTCTGTTATTACTTAGGCGAGCACTAAGAAAGGTTTTTTTTTATTTATCTGCCGAATGCCGAGGCTGGAGAACCGTCAGTTAAATTAAATTGCAAGGCGGGTGAAACCGCAAGGCTCAGCTTGTGAAATTATAATTGTTAACCGACGATTTTCTCATTGTTAAGGTTGCGAATGCGAAACATAAGATTCTTAGGTTGGAATTCGCCAGCCGACTACTGTTGCCAACCATCTCCTAGCAAGGGTAAGCTTAATAATTTAATGGTTAATCTCATACTCATCATTCAAATTACAACGACTACGAAATAAGCGCGTTTCGTATTCAAACCTATTATATTGCAATTAAGTCAAACAATTTCTGAAATAATTATTCCTAGTATTTGAATATCGTTTATTGATTCTTGATTGTTTACTACGATAACTGCTTAAAACGTATACGTGTGTATCCAATTACATTTCACAAAGAACAGAGAATGTATGGAGCAATGCAATTTAGCGCAAGATCGCATCAACCAATTAACTGCTCGGAAAAACTGCAGGCTTTATAACTGGGCTCTATTAAAATCGATAGCCTGATTATTCAAGCCTGATGTGTACGATACTTTGGTTGTTTCTATAAACATGTTATTGATTTTTTGTTGTATGTACAGTGTTAACAATATTACGTATAAAGGGTCCTGAAATTAATGCCTTATAAAATGTTATGCCTTACTTAGATTTAGGACTGGACCTTTATTAAATAGACTATTTTAAAACTTTTTAATAAATGAATTTAATACATTATAATACTATAATTAAGAAAGAGTTTTTGTAATTTATAAACTCGGGATCTAATGAACCGGCGTTGATGGTTTTTCACGATTTAAAAGCTCAGAAGTAACATTAGCCTCTATTTTTCCAAATAACATGCAGTATTGAATTTCTCCCGAGTGACGTGTGAGGTCAGGTAATGACTTCTTTGGCGTGTATTAAAACTACAGTAGTTGGAATAACCCAATTTTAAAGCGGCCAAATGAGCAAGCGACTGAATCAGTATTAACCGGCCCCGTAATCCATCAACACGCATGACTATCAGAAAAACTACAGAAGTTGTCAGTCTTTTTGCAAGAAGAAAAATAGACGACGAAGGGATGGGGTTTGGATGTGTAACAATCAGTAGGTTTATAGGCTGCCTGTCCATTGGATCGGAGCTGTGCCAATATTAACCAATATAAGCTCCGTTTCAATGGACATAGATTTGCAAGCTATATTAAAAGTTCATACATTTCGGGGACGATGACGGGAGAAACGGCAAACGTATCCGCTCTCCGAATCCTCCGAAAACTCGCTCCGAATGAGTCATCACGTGCTCTCGCCATAGTCGGCAACTCGGCTCCGCACTACTCTCTCACTCCTCTCCGCTTCCTTCCTCCGCGTCAATGTACAGACACAGTCCGCAACTCTGCTCCTGCTTACAACCTCGTTCCGCCCCGCGTCAATGGACAGGTAGCCTGTTAATATCTGATCGATGGCTAAATCACCGTAAAAATCACGTAATAAAAAAACTTTTCAATTTTTGTTTATTTATTTTTCTTATAACCCTGCCTACTTCATTTTTCACCGAGCCAAATATAAAAAATGGTATAATGCCTCCCATTCACGCCTTGTGCGATTCGAGTTCGTATTATTCAAAGTCCAATTTATTTCGCCTATGAAAAGAATCGTTTGGCAATCAATTCTGCCGTCACCAAGTGTGGACGGATTGATAGGCGGCCGCTCTCTCCGACAATAACGCTTTTACAATCGTCGAAATAGAATATTGAGAGACGTCAATATGTTTTGTTCTGTTTTTATTGAGATGTTGTTTATATGCATTCTTTATTATCTTTTATTCGTTAATGAAAATATTGTTACCCTCGTTTGATCTATTAAAGAGTGATTGATGTGTGATCATAAAGCACACAATGTGCGATCCTAAATAATTTCTGTAAATACATTATAAATTGAACGTGGATTATGTTTTATTTTCCGCTATTTAATCGAAAAAAAATGTTTTATTTAAACCTACATTGCATAACATTTACTGCATAATATAAACTGTTTATAACTAACAGCTTACTTCCGATTTCTAAAAGACTGATCAAGGAAAAAAATAGCTGTCAAATGTCATTTGAGTTGATAGATGTTGGATCATCAACGTTTTTTTTTAAATAGAAAATTATTTGACACAACTTTTATTTTGTCAGGAGTATTTGATAAACCTTTCATAAACCGCGCGTTAGTGATATTATTTTTTTTTTTGTTAACTGGTCACTGCATTAACTAAAAAGTTTGATCTAAGAACAACTCAGCACCGTATAACAAATAATTAAAACCTGTTTAAAAATGTTTTTTGAAAAAAGTGTGAAAATACTGGCCATTGACAGCTCTCGACAAAAAAGAAAGTTTATTTAAATTCCGAATCAGAAAAAAATAAACACTCGTTAGACGATCCGCACTCGGAGGAGCGTGAGAGCGTTCAGAATGTAGCCGCCGCCGGCGCGAACTGCATTTTTACTCTTTTTGGCGTTCACCCCATTCGTAACCGTAGTACGGACGGAAATGTAAATGAAACTTGCGAATGCTGAGCTTATGAACGACAATATCATAAATTCTTAATCGTTCCTCTTGTAGCATTTATTTTACTCTTTTGTTTTGTTTAATAAGTACTTTTAATAGCGTTCTTTTTTAATAATGAATATACTAACAGTTGACCACAATCCCTCCTCAGACGTTAAGTGATGATCGAAAGCACAAGTTTAACAACAGCATACTCACTTTATTTTGTGACCACACGTCAAAAGGGATAGAAACATAGACGCTGGCAACTTGTTCCAATCTTACTCCTTACGTGTAATGAGCGAAATTTTAAATCGCTTTGTTCGCAGGCGCGGAACATCTACTACACAAGAATGCAGACCAGCCGTATGTCTAAACGCCCGATTGTAGAATGGAGATGGGATTACTTGCATTTCGCCAATCTACCTACCTATTCTGTTAATATAATCACGTCCATATTGTTAACAACATTTTTTTTTTTAAATTTAATTTTCTAAATTACATGACAATAATTGCCTCGTAAATCTATTTTTTAAAGATCCTAACTATTCTTATAATTATTTCTTCTATTTTAACTGTGAAGATCTTAAGTAAGTCTGAGTATTTCATCCGTATGTATTTAAACTCGACTTGTCCCTACGGACAGTTGAAAGGAGACATTGTAGACCGGATCTCTAACACGCAAACGCCTCTTCACTTCCAAGACGTCAGGTAATAGCTTCCCACGCTAACCTGCAATGTATCGCCTTCACCTTTTTCTATTCCGCTACTGATTTAATTACTTTTTACTCTTGAGACTCATTACGGAAAGATAAAGAATGTTATGACATTAAATGTTTTGATTTGTTTATATAATAAACAAGAGAGAAAAGGAATTTAGTTAAATATAACTTTAGATACATAGAGCATTTATAAATATTAACATATTTGAATATATTTAAATGCAAGGCTGGAATAGTTGGATGCGAACCCACTTAATCAATTATCCGACTTTAATACGCTTTTTTACATTTACAATTACAAATATGAAACTATATTCTACGCCTAGTTGGTATATGGCCTCTTTAGAATAAGAAGAACAAGGGAAATGTAATAAAACAATTTATATGTAACTGTAACTTACTAAGTTGTCTTGTCGACTTAAATACTGAGCATGGCACGTAGTGAGCTCGAAATCTAAGACGTATTTTTTATGCTGTCAACTATCTGCTATTTGACACGATTTTTTTATTAAGCTCGTATAAAAAAGTGTATATTCTCCTTAAAAAATCAATAAAAAAAAACTTTATTCGACGTGCACACAATTTCTACCCACGCGAAAGTCAGCATTGCAAATCCTAGATTATGCAGCGAGTATCGCGGCTGGTGCAATATATAATGTCAGCTTCATGATTTAAACTTGGCAACAATCGATAACCGGTTCGAACTAGATCCCATTTAGAAATCGACTGCGCGACGAGACCAGACCTTCCCACGCACTTTTTATCAGCGCCATCTGGCTTATCCTTCATTAGGCAAGAATACTCGAGCTTCAAGCTTAGGAATTACACGCGTAAACCGTTCTTGGCAGACGTAGTATTTTTTTAAAACCAGTCCACTTCGCAGCTGTTAAAGGGTTGATCTTAGTGAGATTCCGTGTTTTTTATTTTCGAGATTCTTAACTGTAACGAAAAGTACATAGACGCTGAACATAATTATTTTTGTTATTCAATTATTTGATTTTAATATTAAATTATCAATTTGCTAGATTATCGTTTTATTACGGACGACATTTGGGAGTAAATAGTAAATTGGTTTTAATCAAAACCGGCCAAGAGCGAGACGGACTCGCGCACGAAAGTTTGTATCTTTAAAAATCAGGTTTGTTGTATGGGAGAAGCCTTAAATATTTATTTAATTATTTAGTATTTGTTGCTATAGCGGCAACAGACATACATCATCTGAGAGATACAGCCTGCTGACAGGCGGACAGACAGACGGACGGACGGACAGTGGAGTCTTAGTAATAGGGTCCCGTTTTACCCTTTTGGTACGGAACCCGGAATAAATAGGCATTACCCGATATGAGCTCGGGCAGAGATATTTAAAGATCACCTATACCTCAGTGTGTTCGTAGATGTAAAAATGTAGAAAAATTTTAAAAAGATATCCAAATACATGTAAAAAAGATATCACTCTCTACCTATCCTGTCAGTCCATATACATATCTGAGTCAGGGTCGTGATTGGTTTTATCTTCTTTTTAAAGTAAACCAATATCAGCAGTACGTCAGAAGGGTAATTGCAGGGCATCGGGGCGTCGTATCAGGCGACCATTTGTCTCCGCCCTCGCCTTCAACGCCATATAAAGATATCACGCTGCTCGCATATTGATGGCCAACGATTGGGACACCACGGACCGCGGGATAGTTGATCGACACTATTGAATTATATCTTGGACTATCATTTGATATACGACGTTTATTTGTTTGACCGATGCTACGATAAATCTGAGAATAATCCTCATTTATATGTTTTGTTACGTAAAATCCGAATAGATTTCCCTATTTTAACTCATACAATCATAAGCTTTTATTTAATAGCATTTATAAATGTTTTACCACGCTTCAAATATAAAAAAAATACTATGTCCCCATAGCAAGCATAGTGCTAACCGTACGAAGGCAGGGCGGTCCGCAAGTTATCAATAAGTTTGGTAAGGGACAAGTCTGTTGCTATAAGATAGTAACTAACCAGATATAAAAGTAAACCTTTTTAAAAACATTACATATTTTTTTTTCTTTGGCTTGACTCCAATCGCTAATCTACGAAGTCGTCACGTAAAAATTAGTTTAAAATGATTTCCCTAGTCGCTGAAGCTTAAAGCTAAATGAGCTTTTTCTTATGTAAAAAGGAAACGATTTTCATACTAAGAGGTTAATGATGAAGAAATCTTAATAGCCTTACTTCAGGCTAAATGACCTTTAAAATTAAATTACCCAATTCCGTTGCCACCTATAATTATTTTAGTTAGCAATTATTATTCGGAAAATTTTACAATTTTATTTCAAGCGATGGATTCGCCTAATTTTACTCATACTTTTTTCAGTCATATACATATATATGCATCAATGTGGGAACTGACAATATTCCGAACGTGGATTTATCTAAAGTATGTTAATAGATTTTTTAAATATTTATGTTGCATTTACAAATTAACAGCATTGGAACTTGAAAGCATTTCTTATGCATCTCCCTATATTGATATTACCAAAATCACATTCTTAAAATATTGACAACTATACGAAAAAAATTATATAAAATGATGAATAAATTGCTTGCAACCAATACGCAATAATTTCTTTACTGTTGTCAATCCGACTCCATTACCAATTCAAAAATGTCCGACCGACCGACTCACACCTGTATAGTCTCTGCAACTCTTTCAAAGGGCTATGATGTTTTAAAGTAGGTCAGTACACCGTGCGACATTTCGATCGCCTTTTCAGAAATTATATTATGCACAAACGACGACTTGCGGCACTGAAACTGAGCAATGTTAATACAGGAAAAGCTTTCGAAGTAACTAGAGCTTAAAATGCAACGAAAAACACTAATGCGAAAAAAAAACTCTAAAAGCAAGTGCTTTGAAGTTTCACGAACGTGATTTTACTCTCGTCGACAGTTTTTAATGATTCGATGCCATACCTACGGGAATACCTGTTGCTGTTTTTACTTTTATTTGTACATAAACACACACATCTATGGAAATTACGTAGTTCGAGTTATGGATAGGAAAATCAAGAAAAACAACGACCACAGAACGAAATTAAAAAGTCTTAAATATACACAATAATGACTACTAATTTACATATTTACTCTATTTTGTTTTGGTTTTGGTTAACTAATCTTCTATTAGTCTATGTGTGGAACTCTATCTATATATAAAAGAAGAAACTGACTGACCGACTGATATATGAACGCACAGATCGAATTACTGGTCCTAGAGACTTGAAATTTTGCTCAAATATTTCTGTTATTACGCGGGTGAGCACTAAAAATGTTCTAAATATATCCCTTAAAGGTCTAAAGTAAGGGACGAAAGTTAGTATGGAGAAATATTTGTAATGCAATGAAATTTTAATTACAACTATTTAATATGATCAATATAGGGTTCAGCTTAGACTAAACATTCGTCGGTTAGATTAAATTTCACGGCGGAGTACGGTAGTAAATCTAGCAATTTAAGTCAATAGTGCTATCTAAAAATTCAAAAACTACTACCCACTTTAAATCTACTCAGCTCGATATTATCATCATAAAAGCGTACAACGTCGGAGTAATACGTTACACGGCTCATAAAAATCCAATGCGCGTGAGGAAATCGATTCGAATAAAGTTCTATATTGCAATCTTGAACTGGAATCCAAGAACTTTTCGAATTCAATATAAAGAACTGGAGATTCATTATCCAATAGTTCTCAAGGAACGTGACTTCTCTTGATGACGTTGGCACTCCCGCTGCCTTGCGCCAATAGAATTTCAAATAGAGTGCTTCAAAGTCCAGTGCGGAGTTCTAAATTACTCCAATACGATTGTAAGAAACATTTTTAAATTAAAATGGCTCATGTAATGACTAATATGTCTTTACTTTAAATTAAATAACTTCAGAATTCTGCAAATGTTTTAAAATAACAAACACTAGCGTAGAAATCACTTTTAAATCTTACATTTTAACAGAATGTAAATACTTAGCGTAACATTTCAAAACGGAAGTGAACTTCAAAGAGCAACCTTACATAAAAGAGGAAAATTAACGGCATTAAGTATTCGAAGTTTCCGCCGACGTGATTTTACTTAAAGCATACAAACTAGTGGAGAATTCAAGCAGGTTTTGTATAATTCAGACTACAAATATCAAGATAAATTCATGGTTTGTTTTATAGTACAGACTCAAAAGTACAAACTAATTTGCTCGGACATGCATAAACAAAGTATTTATCTTGCATGTAGGTAGTTTAGAAAAGTACCATCGGTTATATCTGACATCACATACAGTTTCTAAACAGCTGAATTCAGGTTCAAAAGTGAAGTGTGTGATAAAATTTTTGCAGCAACGTTGCGTAATATCTTTTGTCTCAATACAACTAACTACTACTGACGTTCGCTTTCTTACAGGATTGTGTAGTTCAAATATGGATGAACTTAGGATATGGACTGAGATTTCACTGTTCGCCTTTAGAAGACATCTATAGTTATATGCTTGATGTGGCAAAGCATAAGCTTAGCCTAAGCCTCTGTGAGAGCACTTCGACTCAGAATGTAATATCGTTTAAGTAACCGGATTCTTAGCCGATTAAGCTCTTAGAGTGCTTGGTCGAAAGCTCTATTGAGGTCATCTAAGACCTCAGTTTGAGCTGTTACTCAATACACGTTTAGCATTCCCATACGATGGTACCCGAGAGCATCGAAATATAGCTCGATCGGTTGCTACTACGGATTACGAAAATCTCATGCAATATACAATAGCATCTGTAGATTGTATAACTTCCTTTTGTCATTTCGCTTTGTAATGTAACAACAGTTTTAATTGGTTTTTGAAAAATATTATTTGTCAGTTACTACTCTCCCCACAAAAATACGTGTTATATAATAAAATAAAAATTTCAGTTAATAACTTTAACAACCGACAAAATTGGTAGTTTAAATTTTGCTAATAGGCAACTGTATTATGAAGCAAATAAATCTCGTTTAAATGTAACGAGTTATTCGTCACGTCGGACTATATCACGCGTTAAATTAATAAAAATATGAGCGCTCCGGACGGAGTTATTTAGATAGTTTTACATCGCTGTCATAAAGCACGGTTGAATAAAACAATGGACCTATCAACTGTTACTCTCTGTGTATTATACGACAGTTTTGTGTGCTATGTCTACATTGAACGGTCTATATGGCTCCATACTTGCACATCACTACGGCCGCTGTCAGTGTAAATCACTTATAATTGTGCACTGTCCGGCGTTTGACTGGACAGTATTCATTTGTGGTATTTGTTTCGTCGCCTCTGCTGCATACGTTTTGTTAATGGCTTTGTTGTATTAAATGCAACACAGCCGTACTGCTATATATTTTCGTGAATTCGTATTTACATATTTTTTATTTGAAGAGTAGTGAAAGTACAGAAGTACGTAGTTACTAAAAGATATATTTTGTTTCTAAACTGAAGAATAATTTGTTGATGGCGTCACTATACCTTGTCCTAGGTGAGCGACGGAACGCGACGCGACGTGACCCGGCGCGATACTATGCTGCCATAAACACGCTCTACTGATTAAAGCAGCATCATTGGGAACAAAATACGTACAATACTTTGTAGCATACCGCATAGTATTATAAATTAAATTAAAGTCAATAGTGCTATCTATAAATTCAAAAACTCCTACCCACTTTAAATCTACTCAGCTCGATATTATCATCATAAAAGCGTACATCGTCGGAGTAATACGTTACACGGCTCATAAAAATCCAATGCGCGTGAGGAAATCGATTCGAATAAAGTTCTATATTGCAATCTTGAACCAAGAATCCAAGAACTTTTCGAATTCAATATAAAGAACTGAAGATTCATTATCCAATAGTTCTCAAGGAACGTGACTTCTCTTGATGACGTTGGCACTCCCGCTGCCTTGCGCCAATACTGATATACGTATATAATACGTACAATACTTTGTAGCATACCGCATAGTATTATACAAAGTATAGCATACCGAATACAATTAAAATACATCTCATCTTTATTATGCTTAAAAATGCTACTAAAATACACAACACTTGACAGCCAGGCTGACTATTTTTACGCCTTTTTCTTGATAATCTAAGTTCACAGTAAATCATTTAATTTGTGTAGTCAAAGCGGCTTGCGCTTATTTTGTAATAAAATAAAGAGGAAAACGGGAACGGCTCGGCGCTAAAGACAACAAGAAACCTAATTACATCCGGATAAAATGCGATTAAAAATATAAATACAGCAACAGAAAATTAAATCCAGAAAAACTGACGCTCCGACACGTATTAGGGTTGTCACTATCAGGGGAGAGTTTGTGTAATGCGATATAGGGAACTGTAATTTCGAATGTAAAACAAGTAATAGTTAATTTTTAAAAATTTTACTGTTTTACTTCCAGTATATAGATTTTATGCTATGATATTCTCACTCTCCAAAATCGGTCAAGCCGTTTAGGCTACTGGGGGTCATTATGAAACGAACTAATAACATACATAACGAAAACTACATATTTTTCGCTATGTCGCTGACCTAGGTCAGACAAGCGATAAATAAAGGTTGTTTTTCATGGTTGATAACCCTAGTTATATGTTAAATGAAAAATCGAGTGACCATATTAACTGGCTGAAACGTTAATTAATCCGCATGCCGTTAAGCTTCGCGTTGAACGAAATTCAGATTAGCGATGCGAAACATTTTTGGTATTATCGATTATCCATTGAACGGAAACAAGGTACCTTATAAATTTTTATTAAAATTATACCTGTGGGAAGTTATGGTTTAATTATTTTATACACTTAATTATGTTATACTTTTTCCATATAAAGTGGAGAGAGCCGTTTCAACATTTTGAATTTTTTTTTAATTTACTTTGAAAACTTTGAACTTCCCAAAGATATCATTTTAATAAATTTGTATCGTGACAAGTTTATACGCCAGTGGAAACCCACAGTAAGATTTTCCCCTACCAAAAACATCAATCAATCATCAAACAAACTCGACAATTAAATTTTGCATGTTATTTAATGTATATAAATTAATAAGTAATAGACCTATCAGCTATTGCTTATGTACGATACTAAACTTGTACGTTTCCACTCATAGCTTTAAGTTGATATACTAGTGCTATATTACGTATATTAAATCGTCTCGTTCCATTTCTAAGCTCTAAGCAAACGAGACACGTACGAAGTTTGGAATTTCTCATTCAGTCAAACATATCTTTAGCATCCACAGGGAATATACAACTTTAAATAGGAATTTCAGGCTACGAGGTATATGAGAAACTTTATACCTTTATTTAACTATATTATTAAATAAAAAATGCGCAAGTAATTTACGTTGTAACAGCTCTAATGGAGCTAATAAAAAATATTTAATCCCAACGCTTATAAAAAGTCTGAACTATTTGTTTTACGATTCATTTTCGTATCTAACCCAAAAATGTTGCCAGAATATTTAAAAAGGACTCGCTGAAATAACTTTATGAGCATAAAATTAAAAATTAATTACATTAAGTTGATAAAATATTTACCGTACCCGACGGCATTGTTTTGGTCTTAATTTTCCAGGGCTCAGACTGACGGCAACTTTAAGCAGATTATAATTTTTTTTTCATTTTTAGGACGGAATTTTAAATACTATTTCGAATTTTACTTGCAGATTACTTTTTTTGAAATTCAACTATTTTAGTGAGATTAATAGATATTTTATAATAAAATATTCAACAGCCGAATAGGGTAAAAGACGGCGACAGTTTACGTTTTAAAAAGTTGTCGTGAAAGTTTTTTATATTGTAATCTTCTTCACCTTAATGATAAGGTAATTCATAATTATTCGTACATACTATTATGATATTTTATATCTTTCGTACATACTATTATGATATATTATATGATATATAACATTAGTTTTTCACTTCACAGCCAAAGTTGGCTACATCAGCCATACTCGAGCACGCCATCAAGGCTCCACAAATTAAGGGAGAAGGGAAACAGTCACCGTAGCCGAAGACGACATGGAGGACATTATTATTATTCATTATTTTTAACGTTGTCCCATTGTCCTGAAGAGGACAGTTTTTGCTGAATATGAGTTATCTTAGATCCTCAAAAAAGTCAATCAAAATTCACGACCTTAAAAATTGCCCGTTACACTTAATAGTTGCTGTCTCTGTCTAGCATATCTAATATTACCATGTTTTTTTTTTATTTCTCTCGAATAACAAGTAAAATTAATTAAAAAAAAAACAATTCTAATTAGATAAACAGTTAAAACGATGGAACGAAACCATCCGAGGGACTTCAGTAAAGTACGTACTTTGATTAAGCGATAATAAAAACAACCTGTGAACTGAGCGCTTAATACAGCCCGCAAGCCTGCCACTGACAGTTTGTAGCCCGTCCACTTAAATCAGCGTTGTTCACAAAACACACAAAGACATTTTTCATTGCATAATATTTTTATAGAGGAGGGTAAATAATGAAGTTGTGATAAACCACTCGATCGTTGAACTACGTTAAGAAAAAAGAGAAAGGAAAAGAGGATCAGAAGTATTGCCCATTGGTTGTCAACCGTCATTAAAGCAGCTCCTGCTACTCTTAAAAATCTTCAATAAAATAACTGTTTTACAATGAAATAGTATAAACCGACTAATTAGAAAGGTCTTGGCTTCTAAAAGTATTCTTATATTCGTTGGCGTCATATTAATAAAGACGATTACCGCAATGCCAACTTATTAAGGCATCTTGGTCACAATAAGCACAACCAACTAACCTCAACCTCTTTTGGTATTTTATCAGCTCAATAAAATCGGCCTTTAAAAGACATTGTTTAAAACGACATCGTTTCTAACTCCACAAACTTCTATAAAAACGCCCACATTAACTTGAGTTCTAACAATGGAATCAGAAGTATAACATTAGGCGTTTAATGTACAGCATAACTTAAATGCGCAATTTAATTTATGCCTCTCATGGTGCCCTTACTTTAATGCGTAAACTTAAGGCATTTTAATAGGAAAGATGGGCAACAGTACTACTTGATGGTAAGGATTAAAACGCAGTCACTGAGTATTTTGCAAATAAATTGCCACTAATTTTAGAATTCATTTACGACTTACCTGACACACTATGTGCAGACATTAGCAAACTAGTGTTAACTTTAATATTCAAATAATGCCTAAAATTATCAATCTGTAGGCTGGGAATTACAATGCTTAAAATTTCGAGATACAAAATAACTCTCGCGTACGTGAAAGTCTAAAATGCGCTTAATGGACTTTAACCACGCAAGCTCAAAACTGAACAGGGCCTAATTTAAATAATATACATCAGCAGTGTAGGTGCCGGGGCGAGATAAGCATCTCTCACGCCAGAGAGGGAGGCGTCGGCATCATTATGGCTCCGCGAGGAGCGGTAAAAGTTATAAACGGAAGCGTCAAATCGAAATATTTTTTTTTTATTTTTACCACGTTTCTATTAGCATAATTAAATATTTTATTTACATTACATAATTCGAATATATCGAAATCTGTGTTATTTTTTCCACAACAAGATGGTTGGAATGAACTTTAAGCCGCACCCTAAGACTATTGATTCATTGTGAATGGTTTAACCACTTGATCAATACCAAACCTGACGTATACCTGTTAATTGAAATTCTGTTAGACATGTTATCCAAAACATTTTATTTTGATATTTATCCAATAATTTTTTACTCGACAATTATAAGGCAATATAAATGTCTCGTTTATAAATAGAAAACGTGCTGAAACTAGTAAACTAAGGGTCCGTTTGTGTATATGGCCGCATTGTCTATAAACATAAGCAATAACAGTAGAATTGCGTTCAATTTTCGTAATTCTCTCGCTGATCGTTTCCCTCGTTTGAAGCAGGCTCGCTTGCCGTTAAGATACGACTGCGTAGAAAAAGATATTTAGACGTTGAACATGTACGCAGCGACTCTTAATAAAATGAATAGGTCGTCTCATTTATGGAGCGCTACGTGTTTATCGCGTTTAATGCCGTTTTGCGACAATAATCACGGTTTTACTGTAGTATACAAAAAATCTCCTCATGATTCAGGCCCTCAATAAAACTAAACTTTTAAAGCTGCGAATACTGGTATCAGTATATATATTATAATACTGCGTGGCATCAGTGACGTCATTTTAATTAACTAAAGTTTGATCAATGTCACGCTGATAAAATCTGAGCGTATTACGTAATGAAATATTTGCATAATTAAAAGCAGTGCATAAACTTTAATCAGAGGTATTTTGAGACAGAGAGGCATTTACTATTTTATGTTCTATGTTCGCCACATATCACTTTGACTTTATTCTGCTTACCATTAAATTACTAACTTAAATTGTCCATCACTAATCCTAATGGGTAGGGACCCATATAGTGCTTTATATTTAAGCTCTATGACTTTACTAACTATGTTAGTAGAGTCATAAAACTATTATAATAAAACATTTCGTTCAGAATCAAATTAAACTAAAAAATAGGTTACTGGGTCATGAAAATTACATCGAAAGGTATTTCATTAATATATTCTATTTGTGTCACGAATTCATTATCATATTCATATTTTAAGCGAGTTCCAAATGTCATTTCGATATTAAAATCGCTTTGTATCAGCGCATCCATTTAATTATCTCCCGATATTTCATTACAAGCGCTCAAAAATATTTTGCATTTATAGGATACAATCATTTTAATAATGAAAAAGCTTTTTAATATTAAAACATACAACATGAATTCCACAACAACGCTAAATTGGATCCATCCACTTTATATTATTATAGATAAAAGATTGCACAATTGTATTTAGTTACTCTATTTAAAACTATAAAGGTTGTTGCTCCCAATTCCCCAGTTGCTTTTGTGTATTCGTAATATAAGTAGTTTAAGAAAAAATAATGAATAATTCCACAATTTCATATGATCATACGTTTCTAACAATATTAATATAAAAAATGGCTTTTTTGATGGAATATTTAAAAGAGTATATCCAAAGTTATAATAAAAATACCCATCTATGGCTTCTTAGACGTAAGAATAAATATTAAAGAAGTCTTCAAATTTATTCTCAAGCGCTTCTTTCGTGAAATTTATGCATTTTCACGTTCAAATGATAAATCCTCGTCACCGAACGCTGATAAATCTCTGATCGAACTGAAAATGTTCGCCGAAGCCATCGCCCGCTCGCGAACTGTAAAGTTCTCAAAGTAGCAACCACTCGAAGCGAAGATAAACTCGGAAGCAGGAAGGCAGAAGTGTTCTTGAGATAAGCTCGGAAAAAAGCTCGTCGGTATAATATATAAGGGACAAGCGACGTTGCTATATTGTGGACTGATTTTATAAGTATTTATGCTATATACTATTTCAAGTATTTATAAAAAAATGTAAAAAGCGTAGTTTGTTAGAATTGCCTATTTCATATATTAAGAAAGAACAATAGAAATAACGAATACTATAATTAGTAGAATTCGAACTAATTTTCTCGCAGCCTCTTACAACTTGGACCATACATTTTCCTGGTTTAAGGAGGCGTCTCTTTAATGAACAGAATCTTAATCGCATTGGCCTTTTTGTTGGTAAATAATTTAATAAAGGCGCAAGTAATGCTTTAATAGCTTAATTGTTGAAATACAAGAGCAGAGTTTCTTTTGTTCGGCTTATTATCTATAATGATACAAATCTGAACAGTTTGTTTGGACGCCCTGACCTCAGGAACTATCGATCGGATTTTAAAAATTATTTTTGCCTTTGACAGGCCAATGATTACGGAGGATTATAATCTATTTAACATCACGCTATGTACCGTAAGAGCCGCGCAGAAAGAAAAGAACGCTAAGTGTGGATGTAATAACGCGGGCGAGCGATTTTCTGAAAATTCTTTGTTGCGACAGAAAAACCGCGGTGAACAGCTAGTATTTAATAAATGGTCTTAAATCTTTTACTGCTACGGCATTTTTAAGTCTGCAGTCAAAACACTTATTACAAGTATAATGAGGCTGTTGTTAATACACAGTTAACTTTCTACGTGGTTCAATCAAAGTTACGTACTCGATCTGCTAGATGACACCAAAAATGTAAAAAAAACAGTAAGAACAAAGGAGATATTAATTTTTCAAAGGAGTTTCTTTTAGATTATAAATAACTTCATTTTATTCGACATTTTAATGCGCACTTCGACTTCGTAGCTCCGACATATCTAATTTTAAGGTCTCGGACTCTCGAGACAATTTTAAGCAAAAACGATTTTAAGACAATACTTTTTTACGCAAAAACAAACTTTTGATTTGGACTTTTTACTCCGTGAGTCTAGGGCACGGTCAAGATTTAGCAAAAAAAGGTAAAAAAGCAAATTATGACTGCTGTACACCCATCGACAATATATCTCTCACTTATTATTTTTGTAAAAAAACTGAACTGAACTGAATAAAACTGTCTCCTTTAGTTTTTTATACTACAAAGACTTTTATTGTTGCGTTTATAAAAGTATTATATACACGATGCTGTAAAAAAAACATTTTCAATTTAAAAAGCAATCCAACACACGTAAAGTGCTGTAAATTTAAACAGACCGTACTTTACTCCTGAATTTTAAACGCCCGTAAATTTTTTAAGTAAGCGATCATATAATTCGCTAGTTTAAATGATACCATTTAAAAAAAACCTTACATTTTCTTTATATGTACAAATATATAAGTATATACCTACTTTAACTTAACTTATTTATAACTTAATCTACTACTTATTGCTTACTATTGTAAGTTTTATCAAATACTTATTTCTAAAAAGGTATACTAATACAAGACCAAGAATCCATACTATTGTAATGCTATCTATGATTTTTTTGCAACTGAAAGCTAAAAATCTCTATCTGATAAAATATCCTATGTAGTAGTCGTTTAATTCATATACATTAGTTAATTTTATGCCAATGCTCGTCAATTAAGATTGATAGATAATAGCATTACATTTCCAAGATGTCACGAAATGTACTGAATATACAAACCTTGTCCAGAAAATAAATGTCAACTTAATACAGGTCATACATTAATGCGCATGCTTATTCTCATGAAGTATACATGTTCGTTGAGAAAATAACAAGTTCCGCTCTAATATGTACAACCACCTACTATTTAAAGTCTTTACCAGAAGCGAGTCAGTGTGCCAGGGCCGCGCACTCGAGCTCGCGAGTGGCACCTTAATGAGAGCGAGGAAGTTAGGGTATGAGGGTAGTTCTAAAACTCGATGTGTGTTGAGAGAATTTTGCCTGACATCGGAAAAAATATTATATATAAATTAACTGTGGGTAATATTAATAATCTATGAGATTAGGCTATAAAGTTGATATCTGAGGTTCAAGTCTCGGCAAAGATTCGATCGCGGAAAAAACTTACAAGAAGCCGCCGTTAGTATTAAAAATAATGAATATATATGATGATTTAATAAGCCAATACCTAAATAGTTTATCATTAGAAATGTTTACTATTAGAAATTAAAAGAATTGAGAAAATTGCCCTGAACCATTTCCTAGCACAAGCTTTAGGTAAAAGAAAGATCAATTAGTAAAATGTTACATGTTAAAGAGAATTTACAAAAATGTTTAACATTCTTCACAAAAAAGACGAAACATTGTATACAACGTTCGTCTATTTGCCGCATTCGCAAATGTTTTGCAAGTGGAGAACAGAATTCTGTATAATTTATTATTAAGCACTGCTGTGAACTGTAAGCGCAGCAAATTAGCGCAATATTTACGCAAATAAATGAGAAAACTTTCACTATTAACCGCAAGAGAAGCTGCGGAATCAGATTCAGCGCTTTACGCTACAGCGGTTCGAAAGCGAACAGAGCGCTGAATTGGTCCTATTCGCTACAAAGTACTACTTTTGGAGGCGCCTCATTACTTCGTTTATTTTGAATTGCCGCAAGCGACCTCTGACTCGTTAATTAGTTTTAGCAGTCTTAATGAAACTCTGAGTAATTGTGTATTTTACTTAATGTTTACAATAAGTAAAATACACAATTACACAGAGTTTCATTCAGTAGTTAGAAATAAAATATCTAACAGCCGTCAGTCTAAGGGTAAACAGATCATGAATAAAATTCATTTAACGCAGTCACGACGACATACTCTCAATCTCTTCACATTAAGTTTTCCTAGGACATCGGACTTCTTTTGTACTCGGACTTTTTTCGTCTCCTTTTGTTTTTCCAATGTGTTATGTGTTACGGCGTAGCCAGGTAATGAAGGTAGCAATGAGAGAAGACAAGCTACTGCACCACATCGATTGCACCATTTATAGACTTGGCAAAAAGGCTCAAAAAGTGGTAATGCACATGACACGACAGCAGAAGTAGACATCTCATAAGATGAGGCAACGGTCCCTGTCGGCAAGGGCCCAATAAGCGATTCGAGCTGCCTAAGCTGATTGTGATAGCTAAACGCGATTAAAACTTCTCGCACCTAGAACGAATTCCCTTACAAACTAAATTCCTCCTTTAATCAGCTTAAGGATTTTATTTCATTATTATCTCACTTCTTACTACTTGTGTTAATCAAGAAGCGTTTCGCTAACTAGAGAATTAAGCCGGTTCAGTTCTTAGAAAGTGTCCAAACGTTTTAAGAGCGCTCGGAGCTATGTAATTCGAGAGTGGAGGACGTCCGAGGGAAATCTCTTTAGAAGTTTCTCTTCACTATTCGGTAGGTCATTACGGAGCGACGGTGCAAAGTTTTAACGACGCAAACCTGAAGCCATAGCGAGAGATAAGAAAGGACGTAATCACTTCGTAATTGATTTAAGATCGCTAAACTAGAAACTCTGCGACCCCATTTTAATATAAAGGGATTATTAATGCTATCGAAAATTTTAACTGTCGAAAAAGGAAAGTCAAATTGTGAATGGTTCGTTCTGTTCACAATATTTCTGGTCGGATTATAAACTAAAGGAGGTCACAATCGGTCGATGACCTACTCGTTTAAATATTGAATTAATAAACCACCACGTAATCCAGAGTTTAAGGTACCGACCTGTTACGCAGATCGATTTATTTCATTGTTATCAGATTCCTTTTTTTATTTTGTTAAATAGTTAAATGTAAAATATCGGTCTCCGTTAACATTACGTCATTAGGTCAATAAATAAAAAAACAAAAAGAGAACCGAATCTGAAATCTCAAATGGTATACTTAAAGTTCGATTGATACAATAGCTGGCCCCGCCTTCGGTTGTTTTATCTGAGAGCGGCTGATCCGGCGTGATGCGGCCATTTATCTCCCGCCGGCTCCTCGGGGACGCTTTGGCCGTTTGACACGAGCATTGATTGCCAAAACGTGAAAAAAGCTACGGAGACGTTGCGAAGCCAATATTGAATGGTTTTTGTCTTTTTTTTCGTTTTGAAATTACTACGGCGAAATGGATGAATGAATTATCATCGTCACTTTTGTATTGTACTATGCTTTTAAAGGATTACATTAATTGTTAAAAAAAATTCTACAAACTCTCTAATCTAGAGATTGTAAAGAACGAATCGATGTATGATTCATTACTATACGCCACAATTTGTGGTGCGCCTAAATCTCCAACAAAAAAAACTGTCTGTTGGCCCACATTTACTCACTTATTAACCATTCCATTAAGTTAAAACTTATTTTATACGACATTTTTTGAATTTATAAATAATATAATCTGGCAATGATCTGACCTTCCGGATGCGGTCTAAGGAGCTCCACATACCGATGCCCACCACGCCCGGTGTGCATTGCCTGTCAGATATGCGTTGCGGTGCGGTTTATCGGCAATAGCTCTTCGTCTCAACGTTAGTACTATTTCAAGCATTATACGCGATGGATGTAGAAGAAGTAGCGTCTTATATGGGGCGCGGTGCGGGTAGCAACCGCCCCGCCTCTCGTCGCGCCGTGCCGCGCCATTCAACCGCACTGCGCCTTGTTCTTTGTGTGGAGCTCCTAAGCTACCAGCTGCTACACTGTCAGGTACCTTCAAACTATTTTTTTTTATGAAAGAAGGTGAAAAGGAGCAAGCGGTTCACCTAATTTTAATCGTGGTATTTCACCGGTCCAGCCGGCTAATTCGTGAAACAGATCTTGTTGTTACGGGCTCTACCACTGTTAAATATACCATTCCATAGATATTC
>JWHW01042886.1:381222-424036 GCA_000931545.1 Papilio glaucus
TGCTTAATTTTTTTTTTAAATAGCTGTACAGGTACAGGTACAGAATATGATTCATTTCTATACGCCACAATTTGTGGTACGCCTAAATCTCCAACAAAAAAAACTGTCTGTTGGCCCACTTTTACTCACTTATTAACAATTCCATTAAGTTAAAACTTATTTTATACGATATTTTTTGAATTTATTTATAAATAATGCGGTCTAAGGAGCTCCACATACCGATGCCCACCGCGCCCGGTGTGCATTGCCTGTCAGATGTCAGATGCGTTGCTGTGGAGTTTATCGGCAATGGCGCTTCGTCTCAACGTTTCTACCATTTCAAGCATTATACGCGATGGATGTAGAAGAAGTAGCTTCCTATATGGGGCGCGGTGCGGGTAGCAACCGCCCCGCCTCTCGTCGCGCCGCGCCGCGCCATTCAACCGCACTGCGCCTTGTTCTTTGTGTGGAGCTCCTAAGCTACCAGCTGCTACACTGTCAGGTACCTTCAAACTATTTTTTTTTATGAAAGAAGGTGAAAAGGAGCAAGAGGTTCACCTAATTTTAAATGACCGCTACCCATAGGCATTCGAACCAGGCAAATGAGTTGCAAATGTATTGCCTACATTTGACAGATGAGGGGATAGACAGGAAATTACTTCTCCTATTCATCCCCTCCCCTAATACTCTTCCCCTTCCTATTCTGTCCTGTATAGGAAACTATGGGAAGAGGAAGAGGACTGACACCGGGCCACGGGAATAAAATACTCCTACATCACGCCTGTCTTCTATGAGGTCGTGATATTTCACCCGTCGTGCCGGCTAATTCGTGCAGCAGCACTTGTTGATACGGGCTCTACCACTGTTAAATTAACCATTCCATACACATTCTAGAACAATGGAGTATAAAAGTTGCTTTAAAATAATAAGATCATTTTTTCAAATAAAATCACAGAAAGGTTGAAAATAAGAAACCATTGAGCTACCCTAGCTCTTATTCATTATTCAGACCAACCCCAAAATCTGGTCGGGCATAATTTATGAAGCCATATTTCTCGAGCATTCACTTAACTCCCCGAGGGTCAATGTTGCTAAAGCGTCGTCGGAACTACACTCTTAGGAGTTTAAGTTAACAAGCTCGTATTTAAGAAACTCGAGAGAACAGATGAGTAACGGTAGATTGTCTCAGGTCGTTCTTAATATTTGAAGATAACTTGATTCTTGTCAAAAGACGAATAATTTACTCTTACCTATACATAATTTTATTAAGTGTTAAGAAAAACAATAATTTTCTGTCAATATGTTTATTCAAACTGATATATTTATATGTAGCAATACGTTTTATGAAAAGGTTCGAAAGTAATTTATTTTACTCGTAGTCTAAATGACATTTTCCTCGTAGAATAAAGAACTTGTTTTAATTACACCCGAGTACAGGGTAAGGCTAACTGTGTATAATTCACAAAGTCTCTCTAGTCTATTTAGGGCAATAAACCGTTCCCCACTTTAGCTCGCACCGAATACCGCCCGTATATTTCAAAGGTATTCTCGCATTTCGAGGGCACTGAGGTATGTGACGTTGCTCACGGTATTTTACTGAAAATATAAAGTACACGCTCCGGATATTGGATTGCGAGCTGTTTTTGTTATAAAGGCTTTGTTGTTATTACAACTCTTACTAGATTTTAGGATATAGATAATCTAAAACAACTACCGTTTTTTTTTGTAGGACTACTATTTCCGTGTGTGTAATAAATTTGATGATTGGTGGACATTAAAAAACCTGTTACACTTCTTTTCCTTATTAAAAATGAACGGAAAGGTGAAGAGCAGTCGAATTATCTAAAATTCATGTGGCAGATTTACAAATATTTTATTTGCAATAGGAAGCAAGTAGCAAATAAAATTGATTTCAAAATCGCTTCAGCGTATGACTTGAACGTCACTCAGTATACCATCGTAGTCTATTAGACAACCTAGCTAGTGAAGTGTTCGACAGGAATCCACTCTAGCCGCAGCGCAGAGCCGACCGAGCGGAATGGACCGACGCCTAATGTAATTGCGGACCTGCCGTCGACACGAGCACATATCCATTGTAGGTAACTGCCGTCGACACGTGTCCATTGTCCCCGCCCATTCAATACCAATCAATTTAGAACTGGCTGACTTCAACGTTTGTTCTAGATAATTATTGTGCGAAAAAATACGTTTGTTTAAAATACACTTTAATTCGTACCGCACTAAAGAAAAAGTCAGATGACTTTACAATGTACTAGAAAGAGCTAGTTCGCCAGGACTACTTTACCCGGGCGACACCATATACCGATACCAATATAATAAACAATATATAACCTACTTAGTCTATGTTAGCTATAAAAGTTGATAATGATGGTGATGTAAGATATAAGGAGTTTCATAGCTTACTAAGATTCAAATGGAGAATGAATTATTAAGATTGATTCAAGAGTTTCATAGTTTATCTGTAACTAACAATTCTTCCTATAATGAGTAGCATATGTAGATTGTATACGTATAGAATATAATAAAAATGGTAGGTCGAGCTTCTTTATGTATATAAGTACATACATTGTACATGATTGCACATTTTTTGTAAAACTGTGAATTTTGAAACAATTTTAGATGTTGCAGATAATTTTCTTCGGAGGCACATCATATAAACTATCGAAACTATTAGCAATAATAGTTTCGGTACTTTAATGAAATTAAACAAACGTTACTTACTTTACTACGCTGGTAAATATTTTCAACCTCACTCGTTTAATTAATCTAAAATAAACTTGTACGCGCTCTCACATTGTGCATCCGCACTGATGAAACCAAAATTAAACAAACGCTCCACTGAGCCCGTTTTGATTATAATCAAATTTCCACAGTCTGCGTGCAACCTAACACAACATTGAAATCCTAAACTAACGAACCAGTGTACTCAACGTGTACGAACTAAATTCCGCTCTAAGGGCATCTGCACACTAGCGTTTTATAGTCAAATAACACGCAATGTAGACTGCAACTGTTTGTATTAAGGTACGATTTTGCTGAGTACTTCAACCTTTATTTATTCACAACTTTTGATGACGTATTGTTATTATCTTATTATATTTTATTACATTATTATACTTTAGTTTACAAGTTAGTAGTCAATATACCATATTAAATATACGATAAAAGGTCTATGAGAAACTACCACCAGCCCTCATAATACCATAATCATCGACTAATACTCCTGTGACTAAACCGCTATATAAATATAACACACTAACTGTTTACTAGACTCCTATCCTCTCAACATACTTCCTCTTAAAGACTAGAAACGCTCCTGCAGGTAGCATACTCGAAACTGTAAACCACAATGCCATTCACGTCGCAGAACGCATAACATTAATAAAAAGACAGAAGGAAAGGTTTAGAAGAGAGATTACTATCCTCAGTAATAATGTGGAAACGTTAAGAGACATAGAGAAAGAGAGTGATTAGATTATTAGCTTTTTGTTTAAATTGCCCGGTGTTGGTGGGTGGGCTCTTCGCGAATGAGTGCGAGGTGGGGGGTGATCGTGAACAAATCCCACTCACCCTGAAGAAGACCCTCGAATAGGTCCGAAACTTGTCACTACTAACACCTAAGTACACCAACGTGACTTAATTCGTGTAATTTAATTAATAATTTAATAAATAGTCTCACGAAAGTTTTAATACGAAATTTTTAATAAAAAATCAATACAAATAAAGTGCTCTGTGTACAAAAGAACTTCCTTTTCAAAAGCTGAACTTTTCGGAAAACATTCAACCTCGTTTGTTCGCTGTTTAAATACCTTCATCAGTTGATACGGAGCACCAAGCTCTCCCGCATCCCCCCACTGCCTGTGCAAACAATGCCAGAGCACACTTATATATTTTCATTGTTATTTCGCAAATGAAAATACATTGGAGAGGATTATCAGCTCGTACGTTTTGTTGAACCAATTTAATAATTGTTTTTATTATGACAATCATTTCTTGAAATTTATTTTATAGGTACTATTACTTAAAGTCATGACTACCTTTTAGGTAATTTATTTTTAAACTAAAAGTTCATAATATCAGATAAAAGTTATAAAGTATTATTAAAACTGGAGACTGAAAATAATGCGTAGCGGCAAATCTATTATGTATAATTTTCATTAAAGTAGCACGAAGAAAATTTTGTTTTCAACCTACTTGAAATTCTCGGGAAATCTCTTCATGTATTTAATCAAATACGCATATGAGGGGAAATCGAGGAAACTTTATGTCAGAGATTAACACAGCTTCTTATTGAGACGTTCACAGTAGATACGTTGGAAGAAAAGAGTGAGAGAGAAACAAAAAATGTTTCACACGTCCTAAATGATAACCAATGTCACTGTTCTAATACTTCTAAATTTAGTAACTCAATTTGTTTACGTTTCTCTTTTGTTATTCATATAGTGGTAATAGTCTAGTTTGTTTAAATTCCATGTTAATTTAACGTAACTTTAAAGTTAGTATTCTCCACTACATTTACAATGTTGCATTAAAATAGAAATGAGAAAAATATATAAGATTCACCATTCCCGCCAACATCCATTTAAAATCTTGTAATAACAAAAGGCATTACAACTTAAGCTCCTCAGTGAGATAATGTCTACTTTAAAGATTTTCATTTCACGCCAACGCCCGCGAAATCTTATTATTGCAGTTGTCCAACGTAAAAATCTCTTATAAAACTATTTTAATTAAATATGCTTTGTTAACATTGTTTCAATACCATTAATTGCTAGATGGGTTGATGAACTATCCTTAAAAATAACGTAGGTAATAAATAGTAGGAAATTATTTTACCAATTAAATTTAAATAATCAAAATGTTGCTAGCTTATCTAAAAATAATATCTATAAATTCATAAATTGAAAAATCGACCAAAGGGCATAAAAACATTCACCTAATCAAAGAGAAGACAAAGTGTCCATAAAACGGACGACATCGCCAAACATCATTCACGTCGCAACCGAAATCGCTGAGCGATTTATATACGGGGTGACCAGGTAATGCCCGGGTGTATCGAGCCAGAATGCGGTCGACCGCCGAGCTGCCCGGGTGAATGTAGATAAAGGGCGCGTCGACCCGGATATAGGAGTAATCTCATGGCACAATGCAGTGGCCGGTGCATTGCGTCTTTTTAATTAATTGCGGCGAAGCGAAACTAACGTTGATTTATCTTATTGTATAGCTTTTATTACTAAATCAAACCTAGTAATGGCACGCTAGGTTTATGATAAATTTTTTAAAGAAAAAAATTGTCTGTTCCACTGAGGCGGCAAGATGGAATATATAATTATGATAGCTTCTATCTCAACTGATTTAAACATCACGTCGTGAAGAATTACTTCCGTGACGCTTAACGATAAAATCTGAAGCTACCATAGCAGCAATATCTAAGTGGATAAAAAATACTTTAATGGTATCAAAAGACAATCACTATAATCTTCAGATAAGCCTGCGGAAAAATGAATCATGCAGGATTGAAAGATGAAGTAAAATAGTGGCCGGAGAAATTGGAGCTCCGGCTGAGTCTGATTTATATCCGGACCGAATCAGCCGAGTAATATCCGGGTGGCTATAAACGGATCGAGTCAGCAGGTGGAGGAAATTAAATCGAACCTCTTATTATTTAATATATGATACACGCGGTAAATATTCTACTAGTTTACTAACATGATAAGTGTTTTTAAAGTAAATATTGTTTTACACTGACAATAAAAACTTTAATTTTGTTTGGAGAATGTGGCAAACGAGCATGAAAGCTCATACAGGCAACACGCAAATGAGTTCAGATGTGTTGCCTACCTTTTAATGAAAAAAGGAGAGGACAGGCAAAAAAAGGATAGTTCCTTTTCGAGCGGGCCTAATTGTGCAACATAACAGATGTTATGTTGGGTCAGCCATTTTGTTTTTAATAAACTAGGTATTTTGTCTACCACATTAAAAGGAAAATGTTAGGCGCGTCTAACCGTATTCTATTAGATTTTTAATCTGTGATTTGAAGCCCCATTACTGAAGTTTCTATGCCTATCCATAAAGAAGTCAGAAGCAACAGCCGAGTTATTTATTCAAGTCGTGTTGCCGACTTGCTGCCTCTACCACGCTTGACGTTTATGGGCACAATAAAAACTAAAGTAACACGTCCATCTGACGGATGAGATCGTTAATACAACCTTCAGTGACATTACGCTGCGAGAAATAATTTAGCACGTTTTTATTGTTCTTTTAATATTTTGTTGTGAGCTCAATTCTGAGTAATTGCTCTTTCATTATTTATCACACTCAGTCCGATTACTACTCACATATGTAAGTATGTTGTTATTTTCTGGTTTTTAGGTTAGTTTCTGGTAGTTATTCTCTCTAAACATTTCAGGTAATGAGAAATACAAGTTTAAAATAACAAATAACGATGTGCATATAAAAATCATTTAAATGTAAAACGAGAAAAGTTTTAGGACATAATATAATAAAAATGTTACTATTCTTTTAAATTTATGCAGAAAAGACGGTAAAGTAAATGAAATCTTCTATCATTTTATATCATAAGCTCTCTAATCACATATATAATTCGCACTTGTATGAAACTAAAACACATGTTGTGAATGTAGAAAATAGAATAAAAATTATAAATTAAAAAAAACATTGATCAGATGCGACGAGCGTGGCAACATGCGCGACTAATAGAGGTTCTATTTCTATATTGTTGGTAGCTTTTTTTTCGAGACAAAGGCAGCTTCAACCAGTTACTTTTGTGTTGTGTTACTCTCATATTTTTTTCATAACGCGCCTAAAGAAGTATAAGTTCAAATGTTTTTACATATTCAAATAAGGGATTCATTAATACAAGCCAGTACTCTCAGACACTACGTTACTTAGCTATTGCCACTTCTGTATATAATGTAAGCATTTCATCTAAAAATTCCTTAGCAAATTGCTGACATTACTGGTTAATTAATGAATAATAAATTTAATAAAACCAAGCTCACTAGCGGGGCGGAGTTTCATAACTATTTTTAATTACTCCCCACGGTCGAAGCCATCTTGAATATTTATCCTATGAGCCTCATATGCGGCATATGGTATGTTAATTTATTTTAATATCAACTAAATCCCTGCAGATATACTATATTTTCTTATATGGCGACATAGGCAAGTCGGGAAGCGGACGATCTAATGTTAAATACTATAATAGCTCAGAAAATAGTTAAAAAGAAGAGATAGAAAAGGAGAAAATGAGAGAGATGCTCCTTCAGGTATGAGTAATATTAATTTGAAATCTCTTTAAAGTAAATCCAAATAAATATTAATATTTATTTGCCTTTACTTCAAAACATATAAATCTTACTTATGTAGGTCAACTCTATTTAATTCGCATTAAAATGATCCCAGCGGTTTGCCCTCCTCATAGCAATTCATAATTTGACGTACTATTTTATAAAATTGTGATACGTGTAACTGAATGAATGTAAAATATAGCTTTCAATATATGTCCTATAGTTAAAGCAAAATCGATTACCAGGATTGCAATTAATAATAATAGTAGAGTTTTAATAATCATGAACTACATCCCTGAGGGTAAACTGCACGTTCAGAACTTCCCCGTATTCCCGGTTGGCTGAGCGGACTCCGTTGGCACTGTTAATACATATAACTTTTACAAATGTGTTTCTAAAATCTATTATTTTATCTTTAAAATTATATTATCTTTTCGGCAGCATTTTGAATATTTTAAAGCGCATATTTGCAAATCGTTATCAGTTAATTGCACATAATTTTTATAAGGTAGCCTAATAAGGAAGGACAGACAATGAGGATGGAGAAAGGATTTTATTCCAATTAATTAAAATAATTTGTTTAAAACCTTCATATCAAACCCCCCATTGGACTATTATCGTTCCTTTTTATTTAATTACCGAATAATTGACATTACTTATAAAACATTTCCCAAAATTAAATAAGTAATTAAAACATATAAATTGCTGCTTTTATAAACCCAGTAAAAATATCTTGAAAGGGAATCTCCTCCAATATAACTAAGCAAGTAAGTCTTCAACTGGCATATGGAATAATCACTTTGTTACCTAAGAACTTTGCTAGTAATATTAGCTTTCAAAGTCCATCTCTGTAGAAAATTAACACATAGTATTACACTAAAACCTTTCCTCTGTAGTTCAATTCACTTGTAACAAGAGCCTGCATTAACAAATTAACTTGCAACACATGGCTTACCCAATTTACTTAGTGCCGAGGAACACTAACACGTCCCGTACGCAATCACCTTTGACTTTGTGCCCTGCGCATGTACAGAGCCTTTATTGAGGTAGTGTTTGTAACTGCTATAACGTTAATGGATCTCTTTCGCAAAGAAGAGACAACATTCTCGGAGAATATGTATGAGAAATAACAAGAAGCAGTTTCTATATGGCTTTGAGATGATCAAAGCATTGCTGAAATGTCTGCACAATATTATGTAAGATTTAAAGAACGTGAAAACATTTTAATTTACAATATTTTAAACTAGTCTTTGATTTACTGAAAAACTTATTCAATAGTAAATTATAATATAACATGAAATTATTTTTCCATGGAATAAACTAATTTCGTAATTAAATCTTTTAAAGTACGCAACGGATTTTTAACGATTTTAATGCGGTTTTCATCAATACACAAAGTGATTCAAGAGGCAGATTATTATGTATATTACAGTAGAGAAAAACAGTGAATTTCAAAGATTAGTCGTAAAAAACAAATTTTTGTGCGCTTTCAACGCTGTTTGCAACGCTGGCTACATTTCTAGATAGATCAAAATAATGTACTACGGAATTGTACATCTTAAAAAGATATACAGCGTCAGCGATAGTATATCTATCCATTAAGGATAGCTTCCTATACCCATTCTAACATTTAATAAAATGGTCACGTACAATGCGGTAATTGGAAAGCTATATAAACGAATACAGTATTAGTTCTTATCAACTTAGTTAACGTTAGTTACTTTAAGTATTTTATGCACATTATAATAATCCTTCGCACCATATAATTTAAATTAATATCTTCAGAGTTATCGCAAAATAAAAACCAATGCGCGCGAAAATAAATAAGGCAGAACGAAGGTGGGTCACTATTATATAAGAAGATAGGAAACAAATTAACTTTTAATGTAATTTTTTCTCAATGTTCGTTACTTACAATACTTTTGTTTTAAAGGCTTATTTCAAAGCAGTCTTGCATTACACTGAGTGTAACGTGTCGCAGTCATGTTTTTTGTAATCCTTGTATTCTAAAATTCTAGGTAGCATCTTATCGAAGAAGCGAATCGTTTACAGTCGCAGAAGTGACGCAAGTGCTTTTTTGATAAATAAATAAAAAATTAGACATTAAATCAAATTAAAATAAAAACTACGGAAACACGTATTTTAGTTTAAAGGAAATAAGAATAATTCTTGCGACATTTCTTGCAATTGAAGCATTTGCAAGGAATTACAGGACGAGACCGCAGACGCTTCTCGACATTTTAATACGTCTAGAACGAGCGACACAAAAAAACTAGAAGAAATTGAAAATGCAACAGTCGCTTCAGTTTTTTATTTCTTTTATACCAACGTGCAAACGATGTCTCGCTTTTTAATAAAATACAGTGCTATTTATTGCGTCGTCATTTAGTTTCACGAGGTTTTATTTGCTCTTTGCGTTTGACACAAATATTGTAGAAAACCATTAAAGTTATTGAGTATTTCGAATATCAATTTCTGTTCGACCCAAAGCTATTTGGTTAATTGGTTATTTTTTTTGTCCGTTAAGTACATACATAAATACGAACTGTTATGAAATTAAAATTTCTAAAAACTTTTGTATTGTACTGTACAATCGACGTTCGTTATACTTTTTAAGGTTTTATTTTTATATTTTATCACGCTATAGCGTAACAGCTGTTAAACCGATACAACTTGTTGTAATATTTTTTTCTTTTATTTATTGTACTATTTTTTTTATTTAATAAAGTTTAAAACAATTGTTCGTTTTACTAGTACCATGGGCAGAACTACCCGAGGGCTATCTGGTCTGCAAGCCCAAGAGTTACTTGGTAAAGATAACAAACGTTTACTTTTACTAGACTAATTACAAATTTTAAAAGGATTTCATTTTTTTTTCTTGGTCTGTATATTTTACACATTGCAAGAACTATTAAGTAAATAGTAAGGCAAATATTCATATTAGGTAAAACATAGTGTGAATAGGCTATTATAATTTCAAAGTAAACACCACTCGTGCACTCTTCATTTATCATTTATTATTTTTATTTGTAAGATACATACATAATAATTTGTCTAAGAAATGTATGTTATGGAAGAACGGGACATCCTGTCACAAGTATATGCATATACTTAAAAGGCTGTGCCTGCACCTGTTGTAATTGTTTGTGTATGTTTTTGGAAACAAATAAATTATTTCTATTCTATTCTATTTCTATTAGCTTAGAGTCCAACAAACTCACGGTCCGCCCCTGTACAGTACTTAAATTGTAGTTGTTGTTGTTTATGTATCTGTTGCGAGTTTATCTCGTAGTTAGCATTGTGCCCGGGTTCACTATTACTTAATATCATGCAATTAATTAAATAGGAATTTGCAACTCTTTGTGAAAGTCACAGTAACTGTTTAGAAGTAAAATCAAGTTCTCACAAAACGACACAAATACAGTGAATATTGCAAAAGTATCAGCTGACGACGACGCTTATAATAGGCAATCGATCTGCTAATTATGATATTTTAAAGGTATCATAGTATCATAATGCACGACGACCCTTATGAGAATAATGATGTGTTAAATGCTAAATAAAATTATGAGACTATTGACAGCCCATTGTGACACGATTTTGTTAGCAGAATTAGGAGAGAGGTCAGAGAAATAAAGAATATTAAGAATAACCACCCAATTTGTAGATATCTATGGTTGTAGAAGAAGGTTTTATGTCTTTTAAATGTATAAATTTCCATTTTCTACGAAACTGAGACTGTAACAGCGCACGTATATAACGCACACTAAAAGATTCACATGTAAGGGAGGCGTACAATTCATAACAAGGCGCAAAGGAAAATGTGGAAATTCACAACATTTTTCCATTGCCAGACGTAAGCGGGCCGTCAGAGCGGCTTTAAAAATTTTAGAGCCGGCAATTCCCACAGCTATTACGTATAATGACAGCCAAGACAATAGGATAAGGACGGCATCTCAGCGACCCACTTAATTAAAAATGCTAATAGAACCTCTGAATTTTAATATACAAATAATTAAATTCAGTAAAATCGCTTCCTAATTTAGGAGGATTAAGGAAGGATAAAGGGACTATGTTTATAAAATTAATTAGTCTTAATAGAAGCTTAATGTTGAATTTTTGTCTGTTTTATGGGGTTTGTTTTAAAAAAGAATTTATTCTAACATTTGACCATTTTCAAAATAATTTTCCATAGTCTGTTCCACATCTAGATAGAATTTTTGTAAACAAACTAACGTCACTTGGCGGCCATTACACTTTTATTATTTCATCGGAAATTTCGAATTTTGTGGAAATTGTATACTGGATAGCGAATGTTATGAGAATGTGAGAACAAGCTGGGTTTTAAAAATATATTAGAATTTACGAATACGAACGAAGGCAAAGATGTCACCTTGCTCAAAAAACTATAGGTTATTTTATTGTGCTTTGTATTTTACTAAAAGTTTGTATTTTTTAATTTGTTTTAACAATTTAATTATAAGCTACCATGTATCTATATCAAGTGAGGTTAGGAATCTAAAAAGTGTAAATTATATAAAATGCAGTAGTAGTGAAATTCTCAGCACGTGTATCTAATAGCAAGTTTAATTGCAATTAGTACGAGCTCACACGAGGATATAAATTGCAACTTGTTTTTGCACTACGCTGAGCGGAATATTCTGGATTCCTCTGCAAATATGCTCAAGAGGAATTTATGCTAGTGTAGATTAATATAAAGAAAGTAATAGAGCTTTTTTTCTGTATTTTTTTTTTCATTAGAAGAATCAAACATTTCATCAAACTTTAACATTTTAAGCTAAGAATATTCCATTGTAAAGCTCTTATTATCAAAATGTATAGACTTTTTTATTACAATTGTAGAGCGAATATTGCATTGGCTGTATATCAATTCCAAAAAAGAATTTTATGAACTAGGGTGTAATGGCGAAAACGTTGTAGCTTGCATGTGTAGCTGCCAACTAGGCTGGAGTGTTGCCAGCGTCGCGCCTTCTGAGCGCAAAAGCTTATAGACTGGTAACATTGCCAATTTCGTGTTTTCTTTTTGCCAAGAACGAGTACCATAAAGTCCATTTCCGCTGTCTTCCGATTCGCAGTTGAATTATAGATGTAACTTAAAATTGTATGAAGTTTAAAAAGTAATCAAAATCGCATAAAAATTTCAGGGAATGTTTGAATTGTAACAGATACGAATTAAGGAAAGTCAAAAATTCATCTCTTCACCTTAAAATTATTAATAAAATTATTCACCCTTCACCTTAGCCCACAATATATCAATGTGGATTACATACCTACTTAACATACATCAATATCTTGGATTTAAATCCCAATTCATAATCCCAACCAAAAAATAACCCTATTCTAATTGAAATACAAAACAAAATATTTTTTTTTTTGTTTAAATGAAAAAGAAAACGGTGCTAACTGACTTGGGAATATGGGTTTTTTTTCTTCTCTTCCCGTTATGAATTACTATTTCATATAACACAAGTTAGAAAATTAACAAGCCACCGCAAAACGGAAATATGAAATTACGTTTTAAAGTGGCGAGACATTTCTGAATAGAATTTTTCCCTAGTTATTGGTCGAGGGGCCGGTGGAGGACCGGAAATGAGTTTCACCCCCTTCCCGCCCCTGCTCTGTTAGCTCCACCGCCACAAAGGACGGCCACCTTCATTATTAGCCCATTGGAAAATCTATTTCAGTTTTAATTTCTTCTTTTGTAAGAATAAAGAGAATAATGTTATCTGGCTTTTATATTAAAATCAGTCCGCTATTGTCACTAATGAAATCATAAACATACTATAAAAAAAAATACTAAACATATAGGTATAAAATTAAACAAATTATTATTTTACCAATGACCCGCCCCAGCTTCGCCCGGGTAACTCTAATTATGTTGTTCCGATCGCTACCAAACTTACACATAACCACGCGCTAATCAATACTGAAGATTTCCTGAAAAGTCTATAGAGGTCATACATACATACACACAATGCTTTTTATATATGTATAACGATTTAAAAAATATTTACGGCTTTTAAAAAAATCAGTTGTAAAATTACTTTATGAAACGAAAAAACAGATAGTTTTTGATACAGAATCCAAAGCAATAACGCTCCTTAAGCCTCATATATCATACGAAAATGATTGCACGAGGAAACCGCAGACAAGAGGATTGCCGAAATCCAATTACAAATTCAGTGCACGGTCAACGCGGAGCCAATAAATTTTGCACGGATAATAATGGATGCAAAAGCTGGATCTTTAACAAAATATGTTTTGCGAATAACAAACCAACGAACGCATAAATTTAAACCTTTTTTCCACGACTTAGGGTATCTTTTATTTTCCAAACATTATTTCACTATATGGAAAACCATCTTTTGTTATTCCCAAAATCCCTGATTATATTCAATGTACGTACAAGAGGATGAAGTTTGTACTATTAAAGCAACCTGTATCCAGCAGTCTATTTTTAACTTTTGCATGAAAGCCATCTTTTTGTCAAAGAAACACTCATACAGAAATTAACACAATTCTCCATAACACACAAGAAATTATCCACCTGTGTTTTTGTCACCGCCTGTATATTCACTGTTAATTTTCTCGTGGACGAGCTACGTCTACATATTTTGAGTCTCGTGTAAAATTTATTGATGTGATAAACGGTTTAGCCTCAAAAAAGATAACCTACAATCCTAGGCTGTACAATACAATAGTATACTGTGGAAAAATAAGTGGTCTTTATACGATTAAATGTTTAGCAGAATGTTTTGCAATATAACTAACCGGTATCAGCGGCATGGCAGGAGATATGTCGGGGATAGAGGCACAAAACGCTAGCGCCACGAGCTCTCGAGCACCGTCGCGTGCCGTCAAGGGCCGGCAGTGATTAGAGCGCGCTAACAAAGCGCCGAGGGCTCTTAACCTACATGCTCCGTTTGCGACGGTGACACTCCTCGCCACCGCTGCAGCTCTGGTACCCAGCACGAATTGAGAGCTAATCCCCACCTTTTTGTAACTTTTTTTATTCTTCCAACAATATCTTGCTCTATTAGTAACATTATGATATCCGATCTAAGGGTCCAATGTTTTTCCCATAGCAGAATTCACTTTTAGCAGAACTCACATTCACTTGCTGAAGAACAAAAGGGATCTGAATCTAATAAGATAAACCTACTAGAATAGACGGCGTGTACCGTTGTTTCACGTCTAGTTGTTCTTTATGTCATATGCACCGTTAATGATTTAGTGGGCCAACGAAAAACCATTTCGTTTTATCTTCATAAGTTCGAATCTTAACCTTTGGCTATAACCATTCAATCACTTTGCTATCGTAGCTAGTCTTTTAGTCGGCATAAAACACCTTGATAAAGTTAAATGGAATGAATCGAATATATCGAAAAGGTTTTAGAAACGTCTTAAATCTTATCAGACCTTTTAAGATTCATGAAGATAATAAATCGAAGTCGACCGTACTATAACCACACGTAACAGTGTAGTACAAATTGATCTTTAATTTTTTTTACGGATGAAGGTGGCAAACGAGCAAGCAGGTCACTTGTTATTGAGTGACAGTCATCCATAGGCATCTACAACTAACTAATAAGTATCAGATGCGTTGCCTACCTTTAACAAAGAGAAGAGTGAAAAACAGGACAAAGTATATTTCCTTTTCCTATCTACATCCTTATCAGAAAAGGATGAGATAGGGAAGATGACTAGATTCGGATCTCCGGCTCCTGTCTTCTCTGAAGTCGTGGTATTTCACCAGTCGGGCTGTCCTTTTCATGCAACAAATATTGGTGTTGTTGCGGGCTCTACCACTGTTTATTTTTTTTACAAAACTAACCAATAAATATTAAGGTACATTCAATTCATTCTTACGTAAAAAATGTGATGATACCCAAGTAAACGTTACGTAAACGAACCACCGGTAGAAATAAATTAAAACGTTGTCTGCAATATATGCCAATACCAAGTACGTTCTCCTTTACGGCGTTTAGTAGCAATAAAAAGGCGTTTCATATACTGAGAACGCGACTGTACCAGGGTAACAGGACGATACGGAGTGCACATATTGAATCTTACTTCGATATTGATTCTCGAACTACCGGCGGTGGCGTGTCGTCGAGTAATAAAGTGGTTATCTCTGATCGTTTGCGTGGAAACGACTGCGTCAGGTACACTCGCGTCGACAATAAAACGACAGTAGCTCGCGGGGGACGTTAACCTAAACGATGTAATTACTCGCGAACTACCCGAGGTGAGAGGCGACTTTGAGTTCGTAATTTGTTCCTAAACTTGGTTAATATCACCCTTGACAGACTAAATTTATTAAGCCGCCAGAAGCCTAAAATATAGAGCCGAGCAAGAATATACAATGTGTTAAAAGTTGTAACGACACCCCTAAAAGCTCATCTTTACACTGGCATTGTACTAATAATATATTTGCAGTGATCTCGTAAAACATTATGACTAACACAAAATATAACATCAATAAGGTTCTTTTCTAATGTGCCTTTAACACTATCGCCATATTGGTCAAGGTGTAGTTAACAGAACATATATGTAAGACATTTTCAACATATAAAATGTCGTAAAATATTATTTCGTAGCTATTACATGTACAATGTCTTTCATGTGCTATCGCTAAGTAAATTTACTTGCCAGAGTTGTGTGAAATTTCGAGACGATGTACCCGAGCCATTAGCTGGCGCGCCGGTGAACGAACGTTTCATTGCCCTTCAAAGGGATGGCCATTAGATACGTAATAGGCACTTTAGACTTCTCACGAGAATCACATATTCGTTGAATTAATTATGAACATAAAGCACTGCTGTTTTATATGAAGTTCTTCTTCTCAGTTTACTTTATACAGAATTGAAATAAAACGAGTTGTTAAAAGGTAGCTATTGTCCATAATCCTTAATAGAACAAAATGATTACTAGCCAAGTATAGAGGGCGCCCTTCTTGATGGACCGATGACCTCATGAAGATGACAGGAAATGATTGGATGCTGCAAGCGGAGGACCACATATAGTGGAAGACATTGGGGAAAGCCTATGTCCAGCAGTGACTGAGACGTGCTGATTATGTTAGCCTCCTTGAAACCTACATCTATGTATACATTTTATAAAACGCCAGCACCCTTGCATCCGTCGATCTGTCTGTACGAAACAATATTCGAAACAAATTAAGATGTTCATACGGTTCACACAGTAATAGACAGAGTGATTAATGAGGAAGTTTTAACTATAAAATTAATTAAGGTTTTGTGTTAGTTGACTAAGATGCGACGATGATTATTGAAGAAGTAAAGGCTGGTACGTAACGAAAAAAAAAGTTGTAGTATTATGTGCAACCCCTACGTCCATAAAATGTCCATACAAAGCTAATATATTATGTAGCTCCGATTCGACCAGATAAAGTGTAGCGGAGTGCAAACTGCACCGCGGGAGTAAACCATCTAATAGGCGTCATAAAATATTACCGACGCCATTCGAAACGGTGATTCGAGCTTTATGATTCGTGACTTGGGGCGTATTTTACTATTCAACCATTGTTGGCGGCAGGCAGGCCAGGAGTGATCGTTAACTGTCATTGTTACGGGCAGTACGACTGCCGATCCATAAAAACTTCTAAACGGTACACCGTATAATAGTAATGGTATCTATAAAAGTACTAAAGAACAAAGAATTCGCAAATGTTAGTTGTGCATTACTTTTGTTAATGTAAATCACGTGGTCTAGACTAAAGAGCTTGACTTGATCATATTAATGGGTTATTTTATTAATTTTATCCTTCTTATGGAAATAATAGACTATACAGTGGTAGAGACCGCTACAACATCCGTTGCACGAATGGGCTGACTCGACCGGTGAAATACCACGCAGAAGACAGGCGTGAAGTAGAAGTCTACTTCTGCGTTTCGTTTGTTGAGTGAGGTGCCGGAGTCCCTATTTCAATCCTCGTCGTATTCCCATACCTTCTTTTATATAGAATGGGATGCGAAGCGGCAGAAGCTTGGACGGGGAGGGGACGGATAGAAAATGGAAACATCGTTTTTTCCTGCCTATATGTCCATTAAAGGTAGGCAACGCATCTCTAACTCATTAGCTTGTTGCGGATGTCTATGGGTAGCGGCCACTTAACATCAGTTGATATGTTGCTCGTTTGCTAAATTTTACCATAAAGAAGAACGCTATGAAGTCCATATGGATATCTCATAAATTACATTATATCTTGTATTTTATTCACAATATTGTAATATAATAACCGATACAATGCTATGGATAACAGTAACAGTTGTACCCAGACCGATAGCTGCTAAATCCAGCAACTAGGCCCCTAGATTACATTAGGGACCTGGAATTTTTTTACTTTTAACTCAAGGTCACTCGGATCGCGAGCCCTGTATCAGATGAAGCTGTAAGAACCGTCAATAAGGTTACCAGCAACGACATCTCCGAAAATTAGTAATTAGTAACAGTTGTCTGGCATGAACATTGATGTGCCAGCTTAGCGCGTTAACCTCAGGAGTTCATCAATCATACACACGTTTGATATATATACAAAACGCGAGATACAATGAATACCATGATAATATCATGGCAATTAGAATCAGTTTTAATAATTATACGTTATCCTTCACCTTTTAAAGGTCTTCTGAACTTCTGCTTTCCTGGCCTTACGCCTACTTTCATTGGGTATAAATTTTACCTTTTCAGGAATATTTTCTTCCCTATCTATCTTTAAATATATCTTCTATATTTATTGAAGTTTTTAGTTAACTATCTATTAGACAAGTGTTAAATAACTCTTCCCCGATAGATTTCTTGTATGTATGACATTTTTAAAGCTTAAATTAACAGCAAATGATACAACGACTTCATTTCAAAATTTGTGACGTCATAAAGTGAATTTTATAGCTTCTTTTAACGAGCAGTTTATGTCATACTAAGCTTTTAGCATCGAAGGCTCTATTAAAATCTCTGTATACCGTCGAGACAGCTACAAAGTAACAAATTCTGTCAAAAACAGTAATAACCTATTCCGTTTTTATTTCTTAAAAAAAACTCTACTCTTAGTAGCATTTAGGACAAGCATTCTTTTTATATTTTTGTGCTTCGTCGTCGTCGTACGCTTCCCAATGGGTATCCTATCAATGGATAGCCACAAAGATCGGTCCCCTGGCGCCCTCTGCCGCAATCTTGATCTGGTCACGGTTAAAGAAGCCCGGCTTCCGACAGTCAGACATCTGACTAAATCATTGACTTCTGAGAGACATGTAAAACCATAAGAATTAAGACGTTATACGTTAATTTCTTGATGATAATGATTTTGATTGGACGCTGAAGGGACATTTGGAACTTGTCACTATTTGCCCAACATAACACTTACGTGATAAGTTATTATACGACAACATATTTCATATAATATCTTAAACTAGGTTATCTGGGGATGTCTATGTCTCAATCTGTGTACACCAGCAGGCGTTGTAAATCAATCGGCTTAACCAGGCGATAACCGTGTATTCAGCAGGTATTGACAACCAATTATCGGTCCGTAGCTAATATACTGGCGGAATTAATAGCTAGCATACATTAATTGCAAGAGTACACGGACCGACATACGTGCAATTAGAATTTAGATAGAGATTAGTTACAAATGTAATCGACCTGCAATACATAGCCTATGATTTATCATGTTCCAATATACTATAGCCATGTTATGTTATTCCAGATAATCTCATAAGCAAATCTAAAGAAATTAAATACCATTATATTTATCAAATTATTTATGTTCTATTTTTGTGCATTGTCAAATGCATCTCGTAATGAATGTTACAATTCTAATTAAAATAATTATTTACTTTAGAACTGTTGAAGTGGGTTTTACAATAAATAACTGTGTGAATGTTTGTGTTTAAATAAATAATATTCCGACACATATTCCGTAGAAATGTTTAATTCCCGCTCTTTGTTTTAAGCAGGAATATCACAAATGATATTAAAATGTTGCAAATGACAATTTCAACATACATACTTACTGAGTATAAAATTCACAAAGCAAGCAGGTTGGCAGCGAGCGTGCATTTTAGCCAACAAAGTTAATTACTTTAAATTTATTTCAGTTATGATTTCATATATACCAGTAACGTATACGATGCTTTTGCCTTGGGCTATGTTTGAATTAAAAACATTAATTCACAAACAGAAAATATGTACAGATGTGCTTTATGTCTTTATTTTTTATGAGAAAAAGTCATATACGAGTTTGTATTTCGGAATTTTGATGCCAAAGTGGATGTTGTGACAAATACTTGATGTTTTGTCAGGAAACAAACTTTTGACGATAGGCAAAAAGGAGGAACGCCTGAAGGCATAAATATAGGTACGTTTATATGCATACTAGCGACCCACCCCGGGTTCGCACATCCCTCCTTTGTGCACGCCTACGTAATAACATAAATCATTATGCAAAAATTCACTAAGCGAACGAGCACTAAGTAAGGATTTTTCTAAATTCACCCCCTAAACGTCTAAATTAGGAATGAAAGTTTTCATTAAAACATAATTAGAATCCAATGTAAGTTGACCTCAAATCTATTTGATTGATGATATTAAATAGGGGTATGCTTAGGCTGGAATGTCATTGGTTAAATTAAATTGCACGGCGGATGAAACTGCGGGCTCAGCTTGTTTTATATGAATAGAATATAGTTTATAACAGAGATTTGAGTTCGGCTGTGTTGATTTTCATGATTTGGTTCGCGTAACAAGACTTCAAAAGCGAAAGTGATAAACCAATTTACCTGTTTTTTTTATTTTACATTACAAAATTATCTTTATAAATATAACAATGAAAATCTAATCACAAATGTAACATTATATGTACAATTACCATTGTTACAAATGGCGTTTATCTAACATAAAATGAAGCAAGCCGTGTGTGTCGAGTTTGCACAACGCCTGCCTATAAATGGGGATCTGCAATCCGATTAGTGACATACGTTGGTACACAAACAGCCGAATCCGGAAACTTGGCATTGTGGACATGCCACGCTCAACTGACTGCGTATTGAAGCTCGCTCATCCAAATGTTTGCGGCCAACGAAGCTTCAAATGTAGGCTAACGTTCGGCGCAGAATGGGATGTGCGCCAAACAGTTTACACGAAGACAATGGTCTTGCTTCACTCAGTGACCAGTGCAAACGTCCGAGTTTAGTCCTTGCTAACATTGCAGATATCTTTGCCATGTTGTGTCCAATAAATTCGCATTACAAAGAACATAAGAAATATTTGCGCCTCCGTTTGTGACGAACACAGTTGAATATATTAACATCATATTGTTATGTTTTAAAATTATCTCACGAACTAAAATCACTATATACATGGTTTAATGGTTTGCCGCTAAACCTGGACCGATTTAGGAGACACAATCAAATTATTTATTTATTTAATATTGGAATATTGAAAAATTACAATATTCCAATATTATTATTTCATTTATTAACTTAAAAGGTTCAAAAACTGGGTAGAGATAAAACTATACATAAAAGCAAACTTAAATTTTCAAAATGCAATTATCAGAAGAAAGGAAAACAAAGTAATAATATGCAATAAAAATGCGCTACGGTATTTAATAGAAAAAAGAAAAGAAGATTTATTTATTATTAAATTTGAATTAAATCTCTAAAAATAAAAATAATAGATGTAGTAAAAAAATTCATTCCTAAATCAAACTAGACTAGATAAAAGTAGATGAATCTCAAAAAAATGTATTACTTGTTTGTTCCCGTCAACTTACCAAGAAAAGTAAACTATTTGGGGAACCACTTACACGATTGCAACATTCCACGAGACCAAATTGTAGATAAGTTTCACTCAAGCGTACTCGACTTCGTCAAAATAAATAAAAACGGCACCCTCGAGTCAAATACACGCGCGATAAGAATACGCAAGGAAAGTAAATTATCCAACCTCAATTTAGCCTCCTTCGAGGTTTAAATAACCTCAAAATTCATTTTTCTCGGGATCAACCTCAAGGCTGTAATACACGAGATTAGTTCAGCTCTCTCCATAACAGAATCGAGGTCTGTCGCTATGGCAACTGGAGCAGAAGGGCTCATTCTACGCTCCATTGAGCATTCCGTGCGCCTATGACTCAATTACACCCATCTCATACTCCATTTTATGATTATTAAATTTGAAGGTTAACTCAGTAAAAGTTATTCGATTATTTATATATTCTGGGTTTTTGTAATCTTTTGTACGGAGTGTTGCACTACTAAATATTGGTGCACACGATACAGATACACGCCTAGTGTGGGCAGGCAATGCCTGAATCGTGGGCACCATCACTAGCATAACCTAACACTGCGATTGCCGCTGTACATTCAATACTCAACTCTGTAAGATCTCAGGCTCTCTGTTTTGTTATAGCAAATAAACGTATTGAATTTGATAAACGTATTTCATTTCATTATTAAGTTTATATACTTATAATAAAAGCATTTTCTCAGTTTCTTTAACCTTTAACCTTAAACTCATTTTAAAATGTTATAGTTCTGCTAAAAGTAATTAAATACTTTACTATGTTAAATATTTGTTTCTGTTTTGTAAAATATTTTGAAATAACGAAAAGCCTATGTTATTTTAAATAAACATTAAATTGTATACATGTGGGGTATTTCATTGATAGCCTTGACATTTTAAATTTAGCCATAGATTTCCTTTACGTGAATCCAAAAAGAGAAATGTAATCATACCAGAGAAATGTAATCGTTCTTCACTTGTTGCTGCTTTAAATTGTTATGAAAATATTATGACGAAAAGTTTAAAAATGTACCTCTGTGACAGTCATTTCAAAAGTATTTTCAAAGCGAAAAATTTAACACCAAAATAACTATAAAATTTTGTTGCACCTCGCATTTTCCATTGCACATTGCACGAATAAATCTCACCTCGCTGTCATTTCCGCTTTTCACATGTTGTACTGACACAATCTTTATTTAATAAACGCGACTTGCCGCCATTTTGTACTTACATTACATTAGAGTGTATTTTTTAAACTTTAAGCTCATTGAGTTTAGTTGTTATGATTCACTAAGTGGATACAGAAAGCTTTCTCTACTATTGAATTCTTTGACACATAACCTATTCGAACTATCTAGACATCAAAGGGACATGACATATTATAATACGAGGAAATTTTAGATCAGCAAGGAGCTGTCGTGAAAGAGTTTCTTAATGAAAAAATATTTAAAATTATCTTGTTCAAACTCATCTTAATACCTTTAAAAGTCAATAAGGGAATATAAATGAGTACTTTTTACCATTTCTCTCCCTTAATTTTTATCATATTTAAAATAAGAAAGATTTCTGTGAGAAAATTAAAATTTAGCCATTAAAAATGATATCTATAAAGTAACAAACTTTAAGGATGTCTTTAGTGACGAAGAATACAGCCTACATTAAACAAAAACTGTAACTCTTTAAGTCCATCTTTTTTCCTTTCAGGATTCGAAGTGCAGGAACAAAAGTCTGCCGTGGCATTGTTTCAAACGAGAACGTCTCCATTGTACTGCTTACTGCGTACAGTTAAATAGAGTAATGAACTGGTGAGAATATGAGTGTTTAAGACCACAGAGTAATTAATGTAGTCAGTGACAGAGAAATACAAAAAAAAATACTTTTTAACCATACTATGTACATACACAAAATATACTTTATTTTTTAACTCTAGATCTTGTAGAAGCTGCTCTTAAGACTTTATCACGTTGTAATTTTACTTAACTAATACATCTGTGCATGTCTTAATCGTAGTGCTGTGCCGCTTTTAGATTTCAACGTTTTCTAGAGGAGTTAAAGAAAGTGCTTCCGACAATTTAGGAATAAAAAAAGTGTTACTTTATTATAAGAAGGTGTACCTATCACTTAGAAGCGGTTAGGTCTTCTTGTTAGGTTATAAAAGAATGCTAGAAATGTAACTCAACACTTAGTATATTTATATCCATTACGAATTAACGAATAGTGAGATCATCTTCTTGCCCTTTTCCCATTCATGTGTGGTGGGGTCGGCACAGTATGACCGTAGTCCATACTATAAATGTTTGTCTACAGTTTTTACAACCGGCCGTCTGCTTAACACTAACCTTTTCTCGAATAATAATTATATGAACTAAGGAATAATAAAATGTTCACGTTCAGTTTAACTGAAAGTAAACAACCATACGCTTAAAACTCATTAAGTCACACACACCTGTGCTACCTGAGCCTTATCTCGTATTACTAGCCAATCCTTAGGACGAAGGCAAGAAAAAGAAAAAATATCCCAAAGTAGTAGGGGTTAGCAGTTTATACTGCAACTCTATATCTGCCAGCCCTGTTTTTCTTAACACTGTCAGTTGGTTGAATGTTACATATGACTATTTGTTATTGCAACTGTGCTACATTTCATTATAAGAATTCCTTAATAAAATGTTCGCATATCGTCTTTGATTTGCAATAAGTATCCAAATATTTAAAGAACACTATTAATTTTGTAATAAATGACGACGAAAGCTATAAATATTTTATTGTATCGTTCAACAATATCGCAGACATATAAAATATGTTGTCATGTATCTTAAAAGCATTTATAACTGCAGACACAAAACAAGAGACCATCAATATCCACGAACTGACGCTATTAAAAGTTGAGTTGGGAGAGCACTAACACAATTCTAAGACAAATTAATGATAATCCTAACTACCCTATTTTGCGACACTGGCTGCGTGAACATGCTCACGTAGAAAGCATGGTACGGGCAAATATTAAAATTAATTCTTGCTTTAAACTGTAACTAACAAAGTCCGAAATAATTTATTTTATTTAATAATTAATTTTTTTTAAGATTTAAGACAATGCAATCTAGTTATAAATTAATATAACAAATTACGTAACAAGAGCTTTTATCGCCTGCCAGCTACATTAAAGTTCCATTGGTCGAAATTGTTAGAAAATTAAAAATAAAAACTATTTTCCTCAACTGTATATTTAACTGCGAGTATTAAACACATTTTATCTTCTTTATATGGGGGGAGGAGGAGAAGACTCAATACAAATATTATACTTCATGCTACGAGATCGCTCATTTCAAAGACCTCATCTAAGCCCGTCTTAAGTTTACCTAGCGCTCGGCGCCATCTTGCGGAGGATATTGCGCCAAAGAAATATTATTCTATTTGAAAAATCCTGCATAGGAGAGAAAATTGAATTTAAAAAAAAAAGTTTTTTTTTAATTAAAGACGCATAAGTAACCTTAATGGTCGCCTGTACCCTTTTAGAATTAAGACTTTGAACAATATCAGTTGATTAGTCTAACGTCTTCGTCAACTAACATATATGCAGATGTATGGATACAAAAGAAACAAGAGGGGTGTCAACCACGCCACATGAACATTCGTTAAGTCTCATACATTATCTATTTTATTCATTTGTTCTAACTTGATGCGACTTAATAATGGATATAAAATACCAGACACGAATTATAACACGTAATACTTTGGAGTCATACGTACTTGAATTAAGATAATTATCTTGTGTGCTTTTTTACAATTTAGGTTATACAAAAATTATAAGTAGGAACTATATTACATATAACATATTTCATTTCAGTTGCTAATTGTTATAATTGAGATCTATTCAAAAATTTGACAGCGCCCATTCAGACCTTGTCGGACAAAGGCTGTGGCCTTGCTATTGTGCTCCGCGATGGACATGTTAATACAAAAGCTTAGGTACATAATTACGTATTTCTAAAACATCTGTATGTACATATATATACATATGTATATTCCATTGTCTACAAAGTTTTAACCGCTTTAAAAATCGCCACACACAAACAATGCATATTAAAATCTGAACAATCGCTATTAAATTTAATATGACAGCTCCCTTTTTCTGCGAGATATTTAAATAGTCTTTATTCTATATTTTTTTTGTTACAGGGTTTTGAATGTGATCAAACTTCGACAATTTCGTTCGTAAAATAATTCCGAAACAGTTCAAATGCAGTTGATCACTAATTAGATAAAACTATTTCTATTTGAAATTGAAAAATTTTATATCGCGTTCGTTGTTTTGACTGTTTTGAAAACTAATATTTTGAACATATTGTTATAAATAGTTATGTTTAAAACTTCCTTGATCGAATGAATTTATGTTATTTATAAATGACATTTAAATGTGAATTAATGTTTCATATTTAGTATATACTCTATGCTTTGGTTTTATAGCGGTGTCAGTTCGCCCATAGAGTACAGAGAGCAGTAGAGTGGACGTCCGTGTCATGACGTCACGTAATCCTCGCTTTAATACTATTTTAGAGCAGAAATCTTAATTATAAACAATAAATTATAAAACAGACCAGAACAACATATAATAAATATATCTCATGACTCAAATAATTAAAAATTATATGACTATTACACATACAAATTATATGATAGCTTTCAATTTATTAATTTCCAAAGGACTCTTAGAGTCATGAAAATCTATTTGTTAAAACAGATTCATTACTTTGTGGCAGGTATAAAAGTTTTTTTTTTATAAAGCCCATGCGCACTTTAGCCTTGTATGTTACAAGGCTAAAGTTTAAGTAAAATATTGCTTATACTTCAAAATGCCAAAACGATAAAAACTCTTATCATCAGCTCATAGTCAATCCAAACAAATCGTTAGTAGAATCCATAGCGTCTGAATAATATATACTTTATATATTGTATACAATATATGATTGATTAATGTGTTACATATTTAAATGTACATTTTATATATCATACCCTTGAACACACAAAGCATTCGCAGGATACACCCTGAATTCAATAAGCCGTGATATCGAGTGAGCTATTCATGGAAACGACGTGACTAGATCAATACAAACACTCGCTTCTACATATTCTACGTACATATAGTATGTACAAAGAATATGTAGAAGCTTCGAGTAGGGACATATGGATACGAAGGAGCAATTTTATTAGCGAGATCCACGCTCCAATAAATCCGAGTGAATGTCGAAGTGCATTTTGCAATTTATTGTGCAACTCGTATAACAAACCAGTAAGCTTTGAAATATAAATATTTCTAAATTGAAATTTACTTATCTACGAAAACCTGCGACTTATCCATTTTGTTTTTCTAATTGGTTAATATTAATAAATATATTAAATTACAATTCTTTTACATAATCTTCCTCGTGTACTGTCTGGTGAGTTTTACCGTACTGCTAAATATTCGTATGATAGTGTTAAAAAACACAGATCCAAGGTAAATGTCGCTGCGATCAGAACAGTGATACCGCCAACATCAGTGGACTGAGTAGACCAGGGAAGTATTCAGACGTCACAATAGGCCTAGTATAACTTATTACATTTCAGATTTAATTAGACCTCATAGTTTCGACTGCTGATAAGACATCTAATTGTTGAATACATCATCAGATCACAGATTTTTTTCTAGATTTTAGGTCTATTATAGTTATGAGTTTAATACACATAAACTCAATTATTATTTTTTTTACAGGGTCATATCTACGTATATAAAAGACGGTGTGTATGTATGTTCCCTAGAGATTCCAAAACGGCTAACCGGGCGAAGCAGGGACGTATTGCTAGTTATTTATAATCTTTCAAAATATCAAGTCTTATTTTATAGTACTGAAGAAATGTTCTCTAATATAGGTACAAAATAAAAAATAAAATCTACTAGAAAAAATAATTAAAAGATCAAAGATTCAATAATATTGATAGCAATCGAATTAAAACGTTCGTTGCTCGTTGCGATTAATTACTTATCAATGTACAATTATAGCAACAAGGTTAAGTGTAAAAGCTCTCCGCTCTGCGAACTTTTAATCCAACCAAGTGGAGTTTGATTGATTTTTTTTTAATTGCATAGAGTTGCGCTTTATTCTTCTTTTTTTCACTAAATACATCTATCTTCTTCTCTTCTCGAATTAACTGAAGGTAAATGGTAATCTGCTTTAATTTAATTATACTCTGAGCAAGCCTGAAGAATTTTTACTACAGTATATTATTGTTCTGTTATATTTTGCAGCCATATTGTTATTTTTCCTCTAATACCATTTTTATTGTATTTTATTGTCCGTGTAAATGGATACATTATTTGATTATTTGTTACGTAACATTTAAACATATCCAGTTTTTTTTAAATATGCAGTTTTAAGAGACGAGACATGCAGGACATTCTCTTAATGATACGCGGTACCTATGTTTAAAAGATTTTATTTAATGGAAGAAGGCGGCAAACCAGTAAGCGGGTCGCCCGATGTTAAGCGACCGCTACAAACACCCGCAACAAGCAAACGAGTTGCAGATGCGCTGTCCACCACTGATGGACAGAGGAAGGGTAGACGGGTAAAAGGATATTTCCCTTTTCCTTTCCTCCCCGTCCAATCTTCTTCCCGTTCCCATCCTATCCTTATTAGTGAAGAATGGGAAAGGGAAGAAAACTGAAACTGGGCCTCCGGCACCCCACTCATCGAACGATACGCAGGAAAATACTTCTACTTCATGCCTATGTTCTGTGTCAACGTAAGACTTCATTAGCACTTCATTAGCATATTGTATTAGCTTATTCTTAATCTTTAAATTGTTATTTGTTATTACTAACATCAAACGAAAAGCAAATCTAGCATATATTTGTTTTCGCTTCTAAAATTTAGGAGCGCTTTCAAAATCGGAAATACAAAACACGATGTCGACAAAAGGCCGCGGCAAAACATTTCAGAACAATAGACATACTGGAATACCTAAATCCTGTAAAAGAAAAGCTACCGGACACAGGCGATTATTCCGCTTGGTTGAACCAAATTTATTCCCTTAGCTTTTGCGGAGCTAAGCTGGTATTGTAGATTTTAAATACTGTGATTACAAAAATTTATTGTGCTGCTTCACATATTAATAAGTTTTTAGCTTAAGATCTTCAATAAACCTATAAAATATATTTATTTCAAATGTATTTTAATTGTTATTTGTCTAGTTTAAAAGAATTCGTTGTTACGTTAATTTCGACTTTGAAATACAGACCTACGAAAGATTTTCATAAAGCCTATTTTATATATTGATACTTCTTTGCTGCGAATGGATTTTATAAATTACTGGAATAACCTGAATTAGGTTTATTAAAGCTTTTCACTAAAAGCTTTATGTTTCGTTTGTTTTTAACCGACTTCAAAAAGAAGGAGGTTATCAATTCGATAGGTTTTTTTTTGTATATACATCGATTACTCCGTAATTTATGATCCGATTTTGATGATTCTTTTTTTGTACGACAGCTAGTGCTCGCCATTTGGTCCCATTTTCTAAAAAAAAATTTTGATTATGCCTTTAACGTTAAGAGTTTTAAAATTTATGAATATATTTTATCTTTCCAATGCCGTGATTATATCTCATATTATTTAATGCAACTATTTCTCAAAAAAATCAATTGAACCTACCGTCGGCTGAGCTTGTAACAAATATTTATTTCTTTGAATTCCTCAAGATATAATAGCGTTGTAAGTTTAAATACAATAAGATCGGCATTACATGGAATATTTAACTGATTCTAGAAAACCTTAACTCAAAGATATTTTAATACACCGCGGGTCGCATGTAAGAGAAGGTTAATCCTATTTCATATTTCAAAATTTCATTTTCATAAAAAGAAATAAACATTTAACTTGATGTTAATAAAATCTATATTTTATTTGCGTATTTACTTTTTAAAATTGAAATACTCAGGGCCGTCGGCATCGTTTATAAAATTCTAGAATCTTCTTTTAAACCAATTTTTAAGCAATAAATAATTATATGACAATACTTTTAATGTTGCCATTTAATTATTTTATGGATTTAAGAAATAATATTAAGTATTTAAAAAAAGGTATTCATCGATCTTAGGACCAAGAAGTTTTTTCATGCAATGCAGATAATTTATATTACGTCATACCTGCAGTATATTGTATTTAGACGTATAAAGTGTTTTAAAATTATTTTTAATTTAACAGATTTTTAAACAATCTTATTTAATGCATCGTTTTGCGTTAAAAAATATTTTTTTAACATTTTAATAGTCGTTATTCCGAATAGTTCTTAAACAATCGACAATTTTTTTTTTAAATAACAAAGTCAGAATGTTTCTCATCTTTATAGAGCTTTGCGTAATTCGATTGCAAATTAATCTCATTAATAGTAGATAGCTGTCCTTTACGAAGTAACTACATGAACTAAATCCCTTTTAATTTGGATATGGTCCGAAACGAAAAGGTTCTGAAGGGATTGCCCCATTTACATATTCTCTACGCTAATATTATTCATAGCAAGTAATTCTGGAAGGTTCTAGAATTACTCCTTCAAAATATTCAATATTTTCTTTCTACACGTTTTATGATTTTACGAAAAGGGACTATAGCCTAATGGATAAAGGACCGTACTGCGAAACTTGCACAACATGCTCGTGGGTTGGAATCCTCCATTCGACTATTGTCGTGAACCATTTCCAACCGAGATTAAGTTGGTTGGGATTGGTCAAAAGAAATATTAGTAAATTATTTCAATAATCCACTAATATGTCATATACATGACCGAGTTAGCGTCAGGCAGGCGGCCGTAAAAAAAACTATAACCAAAACTTATTAGTATATGGGCTACGGTTGTACTGTGCCGACCACATATTAAAAAGTAGGAAAAGGGGAGGGAGAAGAAGAAGGCGTTATACATTTTTAAAAGAAAAGAAAGAAGATATTAAATCAATCGACATGTAAAATGCCGACGGGAAATGAAAAATACTTATAAACTAAAATTACAGCTGTTTATAATACCTAAATTATAAAATAGCATCGTTTTCGACAAAAACAACGCCTTAAATAAATATCATTATATTTCAAACAAATATAAGTACGTAAATACAAAAAAAAACATATAAACCACTCAACGCTTGTGTCAAAATCATGTGGCCATAGTATGCGTAAATTCGTACTTTGTCATCGCATTTTAATTGAAGGAACAAGAGTATTACGCAATCTTTCCTGAGGTGCTTACGTTGAAAAAAAAACCGGAACGGTCGAGGTGTTCGCATCTAAAAACTTTTATGGCATCCGGCGCTGTTTTCAGCCGGCCACGCTATTTAACGCGAGCCGTGAAAACATTACCGAACGTTTAATCGATTTTCGACTTAGTGGAGCCCGCACGACGGTATATCGCAACAAGTCAGCATCGAGACGACGAAATGAACCTGTTAAAAGGAGAATCTTACCTGGCTCGCATGCAGAACGTCCAGAAATATGGTAAAAACACTTATAAAAAGCACGGCGCGCGACATAGTTGCGGCCGCGACGTTCTCTTCCTCGAACCGACTGATCTCTAGTGACGTTTGCTCAGGACGCCAGAAACCTGCGAACTGGTCGCTCGGTACGACACCGTACGCGTACCTAGCGGCGTATATATCGACCCTCCCGGGAGCGAGAGGGACGGAGGACGGAGGGCGCTTGTTAGAGAGAGAGGTGAGAGGGAGGATAACGCACGCGCAGTGCTGCACAACGCAACATAAGCTAGGACTCCCTCTTCAACTGAACGAATCACGATCGCCACCGCCTTCTGTCGCCGTCTGGATTTCCCGGTGATGAGGCATCGGTTTTTAGATAATGGGGATAGCTAATATGTTGCTTAATTACTTTATTGTTTCATGCATTAATCGTGTCTAACACAACCAATGTTGTAAATGCATGTGTTACAACGTTATGACTGGATAAAATCAATAACCTAGAAGTACGAACGCTTGTTTCAATTAATAGGGATCAATATAAAATGTAGCTTTTAGTAAATGCCACTAAATAAGTAATGTGATTAGCGCTCAAGCCTTTAGTGCTGAAGAGGTAGAGATAATTGTCTGAAATCATTGCGTATACCATTGCTATTTTTGTGGTGAAATTCGTAAAAGATTCGATTCATATAATCAGCGTAGAAACTCATGTTTCAAATATATTAAAATCAAAAGACGATCCTACAAATGGGACATACCAACTTTAATTAAAGTTATATGCGATCGAAATATTGGCTTGACAATAAGACGCCGCTAGCTTCCCATTGTCACGTAAATATAATTAAGTCTGGTAGAAAGAGAATTTAAGTTATTGCGTGTTGTGAAATATTTGTTAATTTTGGAAAATAATTCTAGCGCAGATGTCTAGCTGTAATAACATAGAAGTGGTGACAGGTCACGGACTTGACATGCGACCCACGAGTGCCCCGTAAAATAAAGGGGTAAATTTACATAAGACCTGTCATAATGTATAGATCGCAGTGTTGGGCTGTTAAAGGAACGGAGATGTTACGCCATGATTAGTTACACCATTATACCACACACCACCACATTTATAACTTAAGAACCGCTTCACAGATTTGTTTGATCTTTGATTTGTTGGATTTGTCTCCGCCCTGAATAGCAGAAAAACTAATAAAAATATGAAAATTCACAAAAAATCGAGGAAATGCGTTTTCTCGTACATGATGATATCTGATGACTCTTATTCGTTATCCTAACTTATACCACAAAACGGAAAATGTAAATCTTAAGGTGTTCAATAGCAATTTATATAAATGAATACAGATAGTAAGATAACATACAATAATTCAAAGGCAGAACGGAGTTTACTTATAAACAATACGGTATGTATGTATATGTTATCTTAATATTATTGAAATAGTTTGCTTTTATGTTATCAATAAAAATATTTTAAATTATCCGTAAATAGTAAATTGATTCTCTAACGCGTACGTTAACGTTTACGTAGTGTGGCATTTTACCTTAACACTGTAAAGTTTACACGTCTAATTGGATACGAAGGATTATGTCACGTGCCTAATTCACGAAGTGTAATTAATTAAATGGAACATAGGTTGTGTTTACTAGTCCATATCTAAGGTAGTGTGGAATAACTAATGAGTAATGTTTCACCATTTTATCTATAACTTAATTTAGGCGAGTTAACGTCTGCAATGTCCCCATGGTATTGTAGATTGCCCTGTGTATGACAAGCACAGGGCGGATTGTGAGAGAGGAATAAAGCAAAAGATAGAAATAAGTAACATTGTAAGTTTTGATGAAAGATAAGGAAAATAGAGATTGTTTCATAAAGTTTAGGAAGTGCATTCGTAGGAAAGGAAACCAATAAAAGCATGTTAAATAGGAGAGAAGAAAATACAAGAAAGAATAATAGATTTACGGGTAATAAATGAGTTTTGTAAAGAACACAATTTAGAAAAATATAATTTATTGCTAACTTGGATGTATGTAAATATAGATATAGATAAAGAAATAAGTAAAAAACAACTGTCCAACACATTCCAGGGGAAGCATACAAAAAACATCTGTAATGTAGAGGGACTAACAGAAATCATCGATTTCCCTTCTATAATATCTCTCTGGCTTTTACTTATATTACAATATTCTTAGCCATAGATGATGTTTTTCTATTCGTGAAAGTTATCAGAATTCAAAACTATACTGCCAAAATATCACGTAGCAAAGAGTGTAAGCCGGTTCATAAAAATTGATTTAAATTTACACCTAAGCGAAAAACATGTACACATTGATTCGGTCGTACAAAATGAACAAGTCAATCCGTCAGAGCTTGCGTTCGGATTACGGTGTTCCGGTATTGATTTAACCATCCGTTATTCGGACGAATGTGAAGCTAGCTGCCCCACACGGCAATACTTAAATTTAAAATCAAATGGAACTTTAATGAACGTTGGACGCACAAGGGCAAACTAATAGGGTTTTATGTGAAATATTTTTCTTTTTGGACACACTATACCTGCTAAATAAAAATTTTATATTAAGTATCTATAACAATAATTTATTTTACGGAAGAATAAACTCACCCCGAACCCTTGTACTAATATCATCGCTACATCGCACGCGCATTTGAATGACTAAATTTGAATTTGGAACAGTTTCGGCGAACTTTTTTTCATTTATTTTTCTTGTATTCGATTTTGAATTTTATTCTTAAAAAACAAGGGTTTATTTTTGTGGGTAGTTATTTATTGTCAAATTATTTTCGCGCATTCCCACCTGTTTTGAGTTTTCACTTCTGTCGGGATTCCTTATGACTGCCTGTTATTTTTTTAAAAGAAGAACTGCGGAGCAACTGTCAGCCATTTAAAGTAACTCTACGAAAGCGTTGGTCTTCATGACAAATTACTTATGTAAACCTTTATTATGACTACGCTTTTGAAAATACATATTAGATTGTTTTGCAGATAACATATTTAATAATTTTTTATTATTAATATTTATTGTACCCCTCATATAATATATAATTATGTACCCTGTTCTAAGTGAAGACCATGGCGGCCATTACACTTTTTATAATATAATCGGAATTGTTGTGGAAATTGTGAGATAAAATGAAGTGTACAATTTCACTAATATGGATAGCTAATGTTATCATAATTTATGAAAAAGTTGGTTTTTGTAAAACCATACAAGGTGAGGTTACAATATTTAGGCTTTCATTTAGAACAAGGTATACACATATTTATACAGGCGTTCTAATAGAACGTAGGTTTGTATATAACATATACATTTCATTTTAAACATCAATTTCATGCGGTCGGCTAAACAAACTTACATCTTACATAACTCCCTTAGTTATACTAATAGCTTTCAAGCTATGGATATGAGCCAAGCAATACATTTTATTACCATTTCTACGGTTCAAATTGTTAGCTGTTTAATAATACAGAATTGTGTTAATGTCTTGCTTTAAACCAATAAAAATTACTATTTTATTACAAAAAATTCTTGTTCAGTGGATAAAGAAATTAAAAAATTCTATGAATTTAACCCAATAAAGCTACCAATTGCTAACTTTAATAAAAATCTTATAGGATTACAAATGTCATTGCACAAATTTTACTTTTCTATCATCATTATGGGCAATAGCTAAGATGTACTTCCTAATAGTTCCAAATGTTACAGAATACTGGCCAAGGGTTGCATATTACTCGCCAAAAGTTGCATAACACTGTTCAAAGATTGCATCTTATTTGTTACTTTGCATACTTATGCTATTATCTATCCCTGTTCTGCATTCATAAAAAAAATCTACAACGCAAAAAAAAATACAATTAAAAAAGTAAATAAAGTATAAAGCGGTTATACTCGCAAATACTTGCGAGTATAACCGCAAAATTCACATGAAATATGTTTGGCGCGTTCAGGTCGAGTGCATTGTTAACATCAGTAATCGGATTTTCGATTTCCTTCTCTATCACAGCCATTGTTAGATTCTAGTTTAACGACATTTGCAGTGGATTCCTAGTTGAAATCATTTGTGCGAAGCAGTTACTTGAAGTTTCACGTTTAGTATCTGTATTTAGTTAGAATAAATGTTCTGCAATATAAAGACATTTAAAAGTTATTGCGACATAACTATATATGTATACATATGTAAAACATATAGCCATTATAATTATCTCTGTAGCCTTACCGTAGCGTAACTTCTACATATGCCACGTCATATGAGTCACGTCATCATATCAATAAGCTCTCACTCCCTAAACCCAGTATTGTAGGCAGAGATTACAGATTTCAATACGATGCGGTCCTGGCACACCTCGCTTCTTCTTTCTCTAATTATATACATCTCCGAATGCATATTCGTCGGTTATGGGTACTCCCAAATTACTTTAGTATGTAACAAATTTGTGTGTACAACGATATAACTACGCTTACAACTCACTTTCGCAACATTAATTCTTGTCAACATGCTGGAGCCATCGAAGCATACCTTTTTCAATTGTAGCCTCAACCTTTTACGACACATTTCCCTTACATGTGTAATCCTATCATTCTGAATTTTAATTGTATCCTATTTGGAGATGCGTATAGAAGATGAGAACGGGAGTATGTTATACCTTCTTCAAATTACTGAAAAAGTTAGGTACGATAAGTAACAAGATCAACGGTGCTAGAACAGCATCAGGAGTCGTTACACAAATAGCTTAGCTCGGTCAGGGAAGTACGAAGATCTAACAGAATAGACGTAGGGCACGAAGAAGAGCTTACTATATATATCTGTATTCGTATTCCTTTTTTAAACCAATGGTTATTTTTCTTTCTACACTTATAGTATTATTAAGAGGAAAGATTTAGATTTTTGTATGTTTGTAACAAACAAACTCAAAAACTACTGGACCGATTTCAAAAATACTTTCAACATTAGAATGCCACTCTATCCCTGAAAGTAAGAAAGTACAAAAATTTTCAGCGAGGAAAATGAGAAATGAATGTGTACGAACCCGCTGGCTACAGAAAAACAATTGAAGATCCTTTAAAAAAAACAATTGAGAACAATTCTAAAATATCTTCTAAGTTAAGAAAGACTTAATAAATTGTGTGACTAAAATATATTATCAAATACTCGTGTACTCGTGTGTACATATATAACTGTTTCCTAAACACAACATATATAACGAAACGAGCTATCGTCGTAGTCGTCGGCGAGCCAAGCTATTGAAGCATTTGCATTTAGAATTATACGTGGACTGATCTAGAACGTTCGAGATATTTACATATGCGAGATGACGTCACGGACCAGACGGTTCGGTATTTAGCCGGTTGTGTGCCTCTCCTACGTATTATAAAGAGCTTTGTGCGGCCAAACTGATGCACTCACGGCATTCACGATCGATTCCTGTCCCCGAACACGCTCTCCCACACTGTGCCGTCGAAACTGGGACGACAGAAATATTACATAAACGCTCTGCGTCAGTACGGACCAAGTTATATAACGTATCGGATACTTGTGTGCATTCTGTACATCCCAACCAGACGGCGCATCCTTGATACGAAGTAGCTCTTTAAATTTAAATTAAATAATTTTGTAATACTAAGATTAAGGTTAAAATGGCAGAAGATTTAGTACCAAAGTAATGAAGTCCAAAGAAGTTTTATTTGCGTAAAAGATATTTTAGTAGAAAACATTGAGATAATTTTTGAACATCCTACTGCGAAGAGAACTGAGGCAACGGCAACTACAAGCGTTGCTTTCAATTTGTGGAATTTCATTTGATGGATAGCTATAGATAGCCGTGGATATTAATGGATATCATCAGATGGGCCACTTGCTCGTTTGCCTTCGTTTATAACAAAACACCAAAAGGCTTAGAACAAATTTAAGGTAAAGTTGCAATGTTAATAGTTATTAAACTAGTTTACTATACTATCTAGCATTGATAGATACAATGACGTTTTAATATCCTCCTTAAAGCCGCTGATCTTCTCTGTGCATGATAATCGTCAAGGGAATGTTTCACATAATATCAACTATCAAACGGCTCATCTATATCGCTTGCAGAATTGATCCCCCTAGCTTTGCCACGCCGCGGGGGCAGCCAAGGAGCCAACTGGGGACGCGCGTCGAAACATAACCTTATCTTTTATTTAACGGAATTCCCCTTTATTCCTAATCTTTTACGATTAATGAATGTGTTACTTTTACAATTTAAATAAGCTTTGCAAATAGTCAATTTTCCAAATTCCTGCATGTCAATCCTTCATCAAATATTCAAACATTAAACACTCATATTTATCCGTTTACCATATAGCTCAGCATCATAATCTCTCAATGATCGAGTGTTCATTTCCAAGATTCAACCAGAAAACCTTTTTCTTCTTGGATTATTTGTACAAAAATTATTTGCCAAATATTTACCGTATGTATTGTACTAGTCTCGTCCCATGTCACCTTTGAATCGTCATAACATAGATGACAAATATGAAAATCAATTGCAATCTCTAAGGCACTGAGATGCGAGATAAAGCTGCATTCATTGCATGCATTTCACAGCAACGCGGCTCTTTGGCCATACGCATTTCTTGGTGCATTCATAAATTACAATTAACTGATTATTGTGAATAGCGGACACAAAGATGACTGCACTAACTGTAAAGAGGTTTTATATTCAACTACATTCAACTCACCATGAAATATTTTTATTCTCAATGCAACCTAAAATGTTCATTGTTACATATCAAAAACCAAATCTTTTGTGTTTACTTCATTGTTGTTTTATTTTGACTTTTAAAGAATATAATAGTTGTGTTCTTAATGCAGACTTTCAGTATATTCATGTAACTTTTGTTACCTGTATATACCGAATGTATATTTTTAGCTTTTAATTCGCGAAAGACAACTTTTCTGTTTTGTTTTCTGACAACTGTACTGTATGGGTAGCGAACAAGGTCCTTAAAACTGCAACAAGCTAATGTGTTGCAAATGAGTTGCCCACCTTTAATGGACAGAAGAAGGGATACACAGAAAAAAGTTATTTTATTTCATTTTCATCAACTCCCCTATCAAATACTATTCTCTTTTCCATTATTTTCTTAATAGAAAAGGATGGGTTAGAAGAAAACCAGGACCTAACTCACCGGACGAAACGCAGAATGCTTCTACTTCACGCCCGTCTTTCGTGAGGTTATTCGTGCTACAGATGTTGTTGTTGCGGGCTCTACCACTGTTACACATATTATTTTTTCGATTCTGTACACTATTTAAACTCGTCTTAGTATTTTCCCAAGTCGACTTATTTGTTGTCGCCACTGCTTGGTCCTACAGCTATTAAATGCTTGTTTTATCATTTGATAATATATTCAAGTACTAATCTCTAAATTTATTCTTCATACTTCTAGAATATAAAGTTGCATTCCCAATATTAGTGCAAAACAATGTCATGAATTGAGATGTAAGCTAACCGTGCTTCTGTTTATAACTAGTACAAGCACATTTCATTTCAGACACGTTTGCTCCTGAGAATACTTGTCGCAATGTCTGACCACGATATCTTTCGGAATTATTATGTAAATGATAAACATCCAGTAACATCTAGTTAACTTCTTGAGGTGCAAACGCCCAGGCACAAGAATTTTAATTTCGATACATACGACACGCTACATATAGAACAGTTACAAGTGGTTCACTTGATGGTTAGTGTAACTTTAGAGAACTTACGCAAGAAAAATATTAAAAGGTTGTTTCCTTCTTTTTTTAAATATACATGATATGACATATATGTTATTGTATGATTTTGTATGAAAATCTTGAGATGTTGGCCCCACCGTGTATATTATAAAAAGAATAAAATAATATTCGTTTCCATTCGCTCACAGTATCACGTTAAGAAATAGATTTATATTTAAATCTATAAAATATGACAGCCTCAGTCGTCGAGCTCCGTGCAAATGTCACGTACCACTACGAATATCTTGAAGAAACTTCAAAGTTTAACCTGTAATGGTCTTAGATGAAGGCTTACGTAACCTTAGGGTAGGGTCACACGATGCTTCTTGTTTTAAGTTCTATTTTATTTTCATTTAACTTTTAACTATTAGTATGTATTTATGACAAATGGCCGTGCACTAACACGCCCGTTTTTGCAACAACTGTTACTGCTGGTCATTGTTAAACTTAAGAGAAACAGATAAAAACTGTCTTACTGTGTAACTTTTGCGGGTTTCTATGTATATGTTCGTTCCATTGTGACCTTTTTTATAGAAGAAGGTGGCACACGAGCAAGCGGTTCATCCGATTTCAAGAGACCGCCACCCATAAGCTAATGAGTTGCCGATGCGTTGACTATCTTTAATGGACAAAGGAGGGGACAAACAGGAAAAATTATATTTCCTATTAATCCCCCTTCCGGTCACATCCTCCTCCCCTTCCTATCCATTCCTTATTAGTAATTGATGGGAAGGGGAAGAGAAGTAGAATTAGGCTTCAAGCACCTCATTCATCAGTCGTAACGCAGAAGTATACTTCTACTTTACGCCAGTCTTTTGTGAGGTCGTGGTATTTCACGGTCAGGACGGCCCTTTGTGCAACAGATATTGTTGTTACGGGCTCTACAACTGTTAACCTATAGCCTTAGCCTAGCTACAAATATTAAAAATCATGTTCTCGTAAAACACAAATATGTCGAGTCACAGATGACAAATTAAAACCCCGAAAATTTCCACTCAATAGAATGCACCCGTATGCGGAGCGTGCGCGAGTGGTCCCCGGTGTTTTCACCCTTCACAGCGACGACGTGAAATACGAAAAAGAAAAACAAACCTTTTGATGTTGAGAGTTTATGATAAACTTCAGCATTGTGACTGATGAATGTTTCATAAAACAATTTACCAATTTACTTTTTAGGTTATTAAAAAAAACTTTCGTCCACTTTTTATACATATTAATTACATCATAGCCACGGATTTACATTGGGAGAAGAAACAAAATTCTTAAAGTATAGCTTAAGAACCTACGCTTTAGTTATTAAATGAATATAATAGTAACTTGACCCGAGAACTTAAATGTTATGTGTATTTCATTTTCTTTATTTGTGTGTATGGCCATCTGTCTTAGAAAGGTCGTGAAAAATTAAACTACATGTCAATTTCCTAAAGTTACACGATAAATCATCGATTTGAGTTCAAATCGTTAAAAGAAGATACCCTAGATACAGTAATTTGTTATAAATATGTATTTATTTGGGGGACTTCAAAAGAATACAAAAATATTATTTTGAAGTCACGTTTGATTGTGAGTCATATTTTTTAAACGAGGGGAGAATTTCGTTTTATATGCACAAGGGAACGATTCCTGATTCTTTGTTCTATAATTGACATACACTGAACTAAGACAATAATACAAAAGTTATACGGAAGGTTATAAGAGAGTAAAATTACATGGCAATCAATAACCGCGACGTTGAGTACAATTGAGTTACCGATAAGTTTCCTATGGTCCAAAGCGATGCACGCAAACAAGGATTTCTTATTCAGTTACCTTATATTGTACCGTATTATTAACAATTGTAAACGTATAATTTACATTTTACAATCAGATGATTTAATTGTGCAAGACGATGTTTAAGGCAAGTTGCAGGTCTATTACAAAAAATCTATTTTATGTTTAACAGTGATACAGCCTGCAACAACAGCTGCTGCACCAATGGATCCGCTTGACCGGTGAAATACCACGACCTCACATATAACATCCGTTAAGTAGACGTATTTCTGCGTTACGCCTGATGTGTGAGCTGCCGGAGGCCTAATCATAGTCCTTTACACATTCCTATCGTTTTCTAATAAGGAAGCGATTAAAATGGGAAGGGGGGGAATGGATACGAAAAAGAAATATCTTTTTTTCTGTCTATCCACTCCAACGCACGTGGCCGACGTGGCCAACGCATTTGTAACTCATTGGCTTGTTGCAGATGTATATCAGTCGCTTAATATCGGGTGAACCGCTGGCTCGTTTGCCACCAGTTTGTAACAATCGCTTTGTTTAACAATAAGTCACATACTGACTTATCCAATTCGTAATAATTCGTTTGTAATAATGTAACTTACGTTACTTACCCGTAATGAAATGACGTCAAGAATACTAACGAAGAGCAAAATAAAGCGAACAATCTGGGTTCTATTTCGAGAATAAAGACCGAATAAAAGAAATTATGACGTCATATCATCTTTTGTTTGCTGAATTACTTTTATGTATTAAAACGATGGGTTACATTATCGCGCAGTAATTTATCCTTAGCGTTGTTTTAATTAAACGCGATTTTCAGTTAAGTCATTTTAATGACATACGTGGCACAGTTAATTTCAAGCATCTACAAAGGATAGGCGCCCGTGGAAGTTTCTAGATGAGTGTCGTGAAACTCTGGCGTAATGACGTCACGTATATGTAAACTGAAAGTACGTCGAACGGAGGTTTCTTTGAGCATCTAATTATAAAAAAAAAATATTTTTTTACTATCAAAACGCAAAAAAAATGAAACGGTATTTTTTTAACATCTAGTATGTATGTACTGACACGGAAAACTTCGTTCCGCCTTACAATTAATTTAGATTGTGTTACCTTATTCGCTGTATTATTCGCTGGATGGGTTATACACAGGTCGATGTCCTTTTATTGAAAGCACATTTAGCTTGAGCATAGTGGGCGATACCAAGGGGCGCGGCGCGGGCATGGTCGCATCAAGCGAAGTCCCGACATCGGTGTGGGACCCGAGCTTCATTTTACACGTGACCATTTTTTAGACGTTAGAATAGTTATTATAAGCTAAGAATACTTACAGATAGATATACGCCGTCTTGGACTTATTTGTGGATCTTTTTAAGATATACAATTCCATAGTACATTGTTTTGATCTCGTAAGGTTTAGCATTTACAATGTAAGTATTCAGCGTTTCGTCTGATAGTGAGGTGTCGGAGGCCTAATTCTACTTCTCCTACCCTTCCCATCCACTTCTTACGAGGAAACGATGACAGGGGATGAATAGAAAAAGGAAATATCTCTTTTCCTCTTTATAACTTCTTCTGTCTAAGATAGGCTTGTTGCAGATGCCTATGGGTGGCGGTCGCTTATTATAAGATGAACCGCTTGCTCGTTTGCTACATCTTTAAAGAAAGAACTTTTTTCAGTACAGTAACATGACAAATGTTATTATAAAGTGTACATGAAAACTTGTGATTTGATATTGCCAGTAAGAACAGCATTGTAGTGTTTACCAAAATACCATGACCTTCAATGAAAAGCAAATACGAATCGACCCCGCGGGAGTCCCCTCTATAACCTTGCACGTAACAGGGCGATTAATTATTCCCCTCCGTGTTACCTCGACACTTGCACAATGGGGTGACTGCCAACCCCCTTGCAACCTTCGATGTGCTGATACCACTCCCAGCGGAGGTTGCATTGGCGAGCTATCAAACAACTTACTTTGAATTACAACTTAAATATATAAATATTGAGTAGTTAATTTCCCGTTGAAACGATTTCCAAATCAGTATAAACGTTAGTTAATTGAGTCATAAACACAAATGCAAAACGTATTCACGAATTGTTCATTTCATTTAGTTTGGGTAAGTTTTAGCGTACATGAACAAAGTAATTTTTAGATACACAATTCTTATGAACATATAGTTTGCAAAATTAATCTGATGAGACAAACTTAATCATCCTAAATTGTAATTATCGTGAATGAAAGTTCGTTGAATGACCACCATTTTATTATATGAAAAGACGAACCGAACACTCATATAAATGTAACGGTTTTAAAATAACTTCATTTAAAAGCTATTGCTTTTCATTTTAAGTTGAACATCAGATTAAATATTTACTAAATTTGTCAACATTGACATTATGCCTTTCGAGACATTTTCGACGAGCCTTGACCTGGCCTTTATAACAAAGAAATTATATATAGGTCACATAAAAACGTACTTGGTATGAGTTACACTCTATACGTAGACAGCCTGGCAAAATTATTGTCTACGATAATGTTAAAAGATAACCTTTTATTAAATTTAAAATAATAATATAGCGAGCAATTCTTGTATATTTCGTCTATCTCGGAAACGACTTACAATTTAGATTAAAGATTGTAT
>JWHW01042886.1:428161-438260 GCA_000931545.1 Papilio glaucus
TGCACCAAACAATTCGCGGTGCATTCGTCAGACCTGGACGCACCCTAACGCTTTTCGTGTAAGGCTTAGTTTGATGTTACTCCTCATAAATGTTCATACTTCGTGCTTATTATATGAAACTAGATTTTTAAGGAGTTAACTCCAAAAATTATAATTTTATTGTTGCATTTAAAATGCACACAGGCAGGTAGTTATAATTACATCACGGTCTTACTTCAATATTTTATTTTTAATATGATAGTGATTAATCGTACAATGTTAATATTAACGCAACATGTGATAAAAATGCATTTCATATCTAATCGACGACATAGTTTCGATAAAGATATTAATTTATTACTTTACCAATGTCATAGAGGATGAATTATTACAAAATACAAACAAGTACAAATCTCTTAGCCGAAAAGTAGCTAAACAGCTAAATAGCAATTGCTGTTGATTTATTTACTGCTCTATCAGGCACTGTGCTATACAGTACTTGAAACTTCATATTATTAGATTATAGATTAGTTAAATTAAGAATTAAGTATTACTTTTTAATGAAAACACTAACCTGTTGATTAAAAATATAAGTCAAACAGCCATTAGTATGTCCCGGTGTAGCTGCAGCTAGCAGCTGGTATTCACCAAACCTCACATGATCTCCATCAAGGAGATGCACATCAGCCTGAGCTCCAGATGCCTTGCCGATCACACTCTTAGCACCCGGCAGAAGTGATTTCAGCTTCCCCGTACCCGTTACATGGTCGGCATGCATGTGTGTGTTCACTGGAATGTATTAGTTAAATAGTTAAGGAAACTTTGCCTACTTTAGCTCATATAATTTCTTACATTTATTTTAATAAAATTTATATCGACTGCAGATTACATAATTTCTGATTTCCACCTCACTGAGACTCCGAGCATTGCTATATAGACTATATGCTGAAAGATATTTGGTAAGAGCAACATTGGTTATGAAGTGCCATACCTCTCTCAATACTTGGCTAATTAACTCTTCCCAATAAGACAATTTTCATCTTAAAAAAATCAAATTTTGACAGGCTTTTTACTCACTTGCATAAATTAATTTAAATCCCAATTCATTAATTAATGTTGCATCTCTCTCAGCGTGTTCTAGAACGGGATCGATTAGCACTGCTTCTTTTGTCCGTATGTCGCCAAGCAGATATGTATATGTACTGCTCACTGTATCAAACAACTGAAAAATTAACATCAAACATTGAATAACAAAAAGACAGCTACAGCAGTTAGAGAAATAGCACAGCCTCATAGATTACCAAGATGCCACAAGCTCTACTGTCTCCCACTTTGCATCTTATTATCCTTCTGTCAATTTCGTAATTCACACTCTGCTTCTTTACTAGGCAGAGGCTGACAATGCATCTTCAACTCTTCTGTCCCACAGGCCAGCACACTAGTAGCAGATGAACCCAAATGGACAGATTATATAGGACGAGAAATTAAAGTTAATACAATATTCTAATATTAACAGTAATAAATAATAAAACCATTATCTTGCGTGTATCTATATAAGATTTAAGTTTTTCAAATTAAATACCCTAAATTATTTTTAACAAAACAAAATGCTATTTTCACTGACCTGTCTGAAGAAAAAATTGTGTTCCTGATTCACACCAGAACTCATTAATCTTACATTTAGCACACATAGAGATTTAGCGAGCTTTAACCCAGGTATTGAAACTTTTTGCAGCATTCTGAAAAAAAACCTTAATGATGTCCACTTGTATTATATAACAATTCAATGAAGTGTAACTCTTAGTAAGCATAAGTACATACTAAATGCATTACTATAGAAACCTGTTATATTGTATTTGTATTTGCAATGACGTAACTGAGAAAACTAAACAATCGGGCATTACAAGTATAATGTTATCAAGCTTCCTTTATCTATAGATAGAAATCAATTTCATAATAAAAATTATATGTACAACATACTATGCATGCCTCAGATTATGAGATTTACATGGAATGCAATATGATCATTAAACATTACTCGGAGTCAATTTTAAATGACAAAAATTGAGTTGACATTCAGGCTTAGTACACATTCAGGAGAAGTATGGGGCACCCTTCCGTTAGAACAACCGATTATCTCACAAAGACAATAGGAAACAGATTGGTTGTGAAAACCAGAGGACCAAGGTCCTAGCAACATATTAAGGAAGGTAGGAGCAGGAACTGACTGATATTGGTTGATACATCTGGGACTTTAAGTGAGTAGCAGGGTAGGCTATTATACACAACTCCACGTCTAGCGCATATTTTACATGTGGGTAGGTCATAGATCACTCCAGCCAACCCAGCTCCTCCTAGCAACCCCTTGATGTAGCTGGCGATCTGCAGGAGCAATCCCATTGCACCAATATATTTACCCCTGTATACAGACATAAGTGTACAATAGCTACCCCAATGGTTGTTAACCAATTAAAAATTTAAATATATCTATATGATAAAATATACATCTAAGTGATACACACATCATTTGTAAAAATTTATTATAAACAAATGGTAAACTCCAAAACATAATTTGAATCATATTTCTCAATTGCTTGTTTTATAGAGTTAATCAATTTAGCAATTATAGCATCAAAATAACAGTTGCAAATGATATAGGTACCTAAAAAGTCTATTAAAAATTAGGCTATGATAAAGCAATCTCTAAGCATAAAGGGTTCTGAACTTACATCAGTGACAGGTGACAAACATCACTGTGTAGTTCGAATCAATATTAGTTTTAGTGTCTATCTTTGGGAAAGACTTTTATTGTGTGCTTTTAGGGGAATGTGCATAGTTAATTTACATGCGAAAAATATTATAATGTAACATGCGAAAAGTAATAGAAGTTGATAGTCAGCAACTATATTTTCATTGGTTTATTTCCATTTATATTTCTAATAAACGCCATATCTTTCTTTAAAAAATCCTCGAATCAGAAATAATATATTTTTCCTACTTACATGAACACGTATTGTTACACTAGGATTTGGACACTTGTGAGTATTTGCATAAGTAAAATTATTGTTTATCTTATCTTAATAAAAATTTGGAAGCAATAAATAGCAACTTTTATTTTATGTACAAGGCAATTAATAACAAATAGCACAATAACAAATTACAGCAATATGATAAAAAATTATTAAGTTGAATTAAAGCAATTGAAAAAAAAATTAAATGTAATTCTATATTTGTAAGAAATATTCAATAGATGATCCTGCGAGCAATTAGCCAAGGAGGCAGTCATATTTGACATTTGATTGACGTTAAAGTTTGTTTACTTATTGTTATTATAGATAGTTATTATAAGAATTACAGAGTGATTTCATTAAAATAAAATTCTATCAGTATCATGGTATCATGCAGATAATTTTTAGTTATTGAGTTTTAAAATCTTTAAGAATAACAGTTTAACTACCAAAGAAATTGTGCTTAACTCAATTATTTTAAAAAGAAAAATAAAAGCAATTTCTCAACAAATAATAATTTTACATACTTTAAAACAATATCTTTAACTTGAATTTTTAACAAAATTTTAGCGCCGTAATTATTTCCAAAACGCAGCTGTGAATTTAATACAACTGATATATGTCTATGACCACAGTACATTAAAACTGGTTAATTATAAAAAATTAATTTGTGCATATTGTAACGAGAAATATAAACGTCAATTAAATCAGTCAAACAGAAAGAAGTAAAATGTGAAAATAATATAAAAATTCCAAACAAAATCAGGCTAAAACAAATCTCAGGTAAAAGTTTATCATTATTTAAAGTATCTTCATTACGATATTTTTTTTTTAAATAAACTAATTCTCCAATCGATTTTCACAACTATTTTAATATAAATGAAAACTCACTCACTCAATTGGATCATACACAATTACTTTTTTGTCTATGTAGTAGTTTGTTGTTTTGCTCTCTCTTTTTACCGAACAGTTTCGTTCTACAAACATGTTTCTTCTCTTTCTAACTTTACCAATCATCTGGTAACGTCATTGACCTCCTTCATCCCCACTATTCTAGTCAATATTTTGCTTCTAGTACGCGAATGGTTGGATCGGTGTGTGTGTAAAAACTGGTATTGCGACTGTGCAATGTATTGATGTAAACATTCTCTTGTCACTTTGTTTCAGTGCGTTTAGAAGATTGTATGGAAATCTTTATAGACGCATCAAAAAAGAAAATGTGAACAGCTGATTATAGACATAATTAAATTTCTGTGATACAGTGTCTTAACGCTCTAGTGAAGTTAAGCCGCCAAATTTCAAATGCTAAATAAAAATTCTTTGTTTACAGTAGTGATTACGAAAATTTAAAATTACGCTTTATTTTAAAATGTACGAAGAGATTTAAATTAAATAATTATTTTTGTGTTGAATACACGGTTATATACACATAGAGAGAATTATATTCATTTTAAGTTATAATATTCTCGAAGTCTTGTGATCGTCGGGTTGCTGTTCTGGGACGCATTCGGTAAGCATGTTTTACATTTTTAAACCATTAAAAGAATAAAATAGTTCCTGTTTTAATGTTCGACCTATATGCTATGTTCTATAAACAACTTCCTTGTTGTAGATAACTATGTACGCATTACTAAACCTGTATCTAATGACTCAAAATTGATATCTTTATAGTTTGATACCACTAGTATTTAAAAAATAACGCTTGGTTAGACTCTCTGGTTTTCTTAAAACGAATATTACTATGAAGAATTACGTTTTTTAATATATGTAGGAGTTAAAAGTGTATTTTTTTTGTGATAATTTTTTCAAATATACATATAATTACTTAATATCTTCCCCGTTCATTCAGATGCCTCTTATTACTTATTACCGGTCAAACTGCCTTTTAATCTATAACTTGCGCACTTCATTTTAAGTACGTAATATTCTTTGAAATGAATCGTGCAGGGTTATGATTTAAACAATCTCAGTCGACTAATAGATATCAGTCATTTGTATCTATTGTGCTTTAAATGCTTACAAACAAACGCATTTTAAATAAATAAATATTTAATTATGCGCATGACAACATTCTCAAGTACAGTCGCAAGCAAAACCACGAATTCACTATCGATTTTGACCATGACCCATTTGTCCACTTCCTAGTTCTCGGACTATAGACACATATGTATAACAACGCAAATTCATTATCTAAAATGATTCATACAGTTACGGCTAGGAAAAAAGAAACACACACATGTATCCAAAGCGAAACAAAACGAAGCCAAGCGCTAAAGCGAAATTCCCGCGCATTGCAACATTCGCTGGCAGAAATAGAAAATATGTGTCCTTGTAAAGCTTTTAACCGAAACTAAAATCGCTGCTTATCCACGGGTTTATTTCAGATTATAAAAAAAAACTAAGTAAAGAAATTAATGCCGTAAACTGCGTTACATAATTAAGTTTCTTTAACTTTTCAATTTACGTATTTTACTTTAATCGGTTGGGTCTTCTCTGCCCACTTCAGATATGTATTTTCTATGTGATAAATAATTGTATGTAAAAGCCATAATTTCGAGTATGAAGTATAACTTTATTGCTTGAAATGGTTGTAATAAGTAGATTTAGAATATTTAAAATTGGCTCTAATTTAGCTTATATTTTTTTATTAAGCAAATTAACAAAATTTGATTAACTAGGGACTGAATAAAACACATACTTTCACGAATCGTAAGGGTCGATTGGGTTATTTGGCACGTATAGTTGTAGGTATTTATCTCAAAGAATGTAACGGCATTCCGACAATGGTCTATTGTACTATATTGGATATAATCAACGACTGGTAATGTCAATAGCCCCAAATCTACAATTCGATTAACGTCTAAAACCATGACCATGCTCGAACAACTGGCACTAGTTGCACTCAAACTTTCCAAGTTACAAAATAACCCGTTAATAAAACCAGCGGCAATAACACAAATAAAAATTTCTTTTGAAATGCTCTATGAAGTAGACTAAAAACACATCGTAAACTCTCTTCATATCTACCACCGGTGATGATTTAAACGTCATTTCATAAAACCTGAAAGTTTATCTGTGCATATCTTTAATATAAATAATACGATCCCGAGTATGAAGTTTGGACCACGGTACCGTTGAAGGACATCAGGTAACAAAGATGTATAAAAGTACACCTCAATTCCGTTGATGTACTTCGACTTCAGTGTTTCGAAGGTCAACCGTGTGAGTTTCATTATGAAGCCCGATGCCTGTGGACTGTCAAACGTTTGTATTTAAAATTCCAAATTCCAAAAAAGACCTCCAAATTCCGCCTTCACTAAGAGGTTCAAGTTCCAAAAATCATAAATGCTTGGTCATAATATATTCAACGTATTTAGGTTCAATTTAAGCTGTGCCATAGTTGAGCCAATCAACTGCTCATGCGACGCCGGGAACATGTAGCTAGAGTGCAATTATTCACAGAATCTGTAAAACGTAGTAAGAATGTTGACGATGAGTAGGTAATGGGTGTATTTAAAATGTTTGAATAGACACTGAAGGTCGTTTCGAGATAAACAGATAGCGTGCATTCGACACGTGTTGGTTCAAGTACACGCCGCCACTTGTACTGTAATAAGTAATATTCCTAGTAATATTAAAATATGTTCATAATGTAAATACGCTAGTACTCCAATAACGCTTAGAGCCCCCCAACTATAGACGCAAAGATTAGTCAGTCTCCCCTTACTCAGTGCACTCCCGCAACATTGATCAGTCCATTTCCATCCTGTGGAAGCCCTACCTACGCTACGTCTCCTACAATCAAAGGACTGCGTTGCAGAAGGAGTACGCTCCTGTGTTCAAATACCCACAGTCTTTATGGAACGATATTCGTTCGGGCTGAAGGACTGGACCGAAAAAAGTGTAACAATGAAAAACGCCCCACACTTCTGGTCCCGTGCATCCGGAATGGTGGATTCCAGGACTTTTCTCCCCCATCTGACGTCGATGCTGGGAAATATTGTAAACAACTTTTATTAATATTATTTTTCATGACCGTACCTGTATTTTGCTTACTTATACCCTCTGCCATTAGGTTGTTGGCACTAGAGCCTTTGTTTCCACGATGGAATATTATCTTGAACACTTTCCATTATCATTATGTAGGACACGATATCAGGATTAGGCCTAACTGCGCAATCACTTTGTGTCGCTTGCGGTATTATTCGCAAATTGTTTTTTATTAGCTATGAGACGAAGGACGTTTGGACGATTCGGTCACGCTCCGTCAATGCAAGGCTAGTGCGCAGTTCATACGCTTTGCTGTTTATTTTTTATGTTTTATTTAAACAAAGCATATATGAAGATACACTACAATATGGTAAATATAAGGAAAATTAATCCGTAGATTTATTTAGTGGGGTTGGGGTGATTCGATTTCTTGGCTTGAACCAAACCAAAAGTATTTCATCTTTTGGATTTTTAAAAAACACTTGGGAAGGTAGTAGACTCACAGCTAGCGATAAGCTAAAAAGCGAATGGGACTTTTTTTCTGTCTCTCTCAATTAATGTATATGTATAAAAGGCGATGTGTATATGTATGTTCCCTATAAACTCAGATTTCGTTGAAGTTTCCAGTGTATGTTCAGATTGGCCCAACGGGTGTTCCTGTAAAGTTTTGTAGCCCATAAACGTGACATATTTCATTCATCACTTTTGAAGGTCTTTAAGACATTAAATTGTATGTACTGTGAACGTAGCTCAAGTCTTAAACACGACTTAAAATATTACAATTGTTACCTTACAAATGTTCCCTGGGTAGTAAACTCGAATCTTTAAACGATAACATAGACGTACCTTATGTTGGATGAATTCAGCGTTTCGTCCGGGAAAGTACTAAAACCTCAAAGAAAAGTGACGTCATTAGGCTTTTGTCTTTCCAAAGAGGCCTTCAAAGCCTTTCTCCCCTTATCTATGCTCACAGTAACTATTATATCTCTGATAATAAAACAGATTTTTTATTGATTTTTGAATGCTATGAGCGTTGATCAAATTATTAAATTACCCGCTTGCTTGTACTGTAAAAGGAAACCATTTAATCTTCCTGTGGCAAATAATTATATTTGATCAAATTAGTATTTACATGATTTCTTAGTTATCATTCCATGGTCATATTTCATTGTTAAGAATCAACTCATATGAAATGCTGAAGTTGTTATCATCATTGCCAGCTACTTCAGCCGCACATAACGTACTTAATTTATCCCTTTTGCGTTCGAAACATTCTTCATACTTAGGTATTTCAGACTACTAACGGTATTGGACAAAGGCATAAGAGGCTAAGAGCTAGACTAGACGGCTTTTTAGGTTCGCTGCCCTCTCGCGTCGAGACGGGGTGTGTCTGCGCCTTTATATCAATATACCTATAACTCATAACGTCTAGAAATTTCAATTGTTAATGGTAATGCGATGACATTACCATTGTGAACTTCGTCAATTTATAATCGGACTAGGCATATTATAAACTATGAGTGAATTTTGAACTGAACTAATCGTATTGTCAAACGCAACAAACATATTTATTCTTCGAACACATCTTTTTAATATATTATCTTCGTTTTAACTTCAACGCAAGCAAAATATCCGTTCACAATTTGACGATTTTACTTCGACAGTTTATAGAGAAGTCGACAGTCGAGAAAACGTACATCAAATTGTGAATGATTTGTTCACTTCGCAATTTTGCTGACTGAATATAGCAATTTAAAAATAATGCTGGAGACTAAAACTGCATTGAGCTAATTAACAACATTTATCTTATATGTTTAGTATCTTTCTCGCTCTACATATACTCGATTAGCTCAGCTAAGATCTTTGATATTTTTTTTAATTAATTTTCCCTCTTGTGATGAATGTGCCAAAGTGTTAACACTTTGGCACATTCATCTACCCTTATATAAAAACTGGTAAAGTGGCATTTCTAAGACTTTTATATATCTACAACATATAATTGTGGTAATGTTGTCTTTGTGGAGGATGTAGCACAATAGACAATTACCTCACTCCGCGCATAATTATAGCTTTGTGAGCGTACTTCACGTTTTACGATAACACTGTGAAGCCTTTATCTTTAACGGGTCACAGATAGTGTCACTTATGTCCCATTTCAGGTAATTTTGATTGTTCTATAAACTTTATTGTTGTGCATGATTGGAATTAGTCAAAGGCAGCAGCAGCAAGTAATTGTTGTAATCACTTCTTTTAACATATGAACTACTAGCACGCATGCGTTTCTTGTTTTGCACGCTGGACATTCTTGTAATAATTCCGAGTATAATAAATTCGAACTATAGGGAACGGCATATGTCAAAAAGTTGTTACTGTCAAAACAGGTAACATGGCAACCGATATTGTTAACCGATTTTATGTACCTCGGGAACAGTTTTATTTTCAGGATAAAAGGTAAATAAACCCATGTCATTTTATAATATGTAGTACGGATTATGTAGGGGGGGGATATAAACAATCTCCGCATTAAGCATTCCAAATATTGCGATGTTAAACAATTGACCATGAATTCCAGACGACCTTCAGTCGCATCTTACTCTTATTTGAAATCTAAAGGGCGCCTCTTTTCTCATGCTTTTCGCTATCGTTTGACTTGAATCACTATACTGTTATAATTTCTTAAGAAAACCAAATCTCAGAATCTGGTAAACGTTATTAAAGATAACTTTAATAGGTCAGAACAGCTCTCAATAAACTATCTGAAACTATCTATTCTGGAAATCATAATGACAGAAGTAGAAAAATCCAATCAATCCAAAAAAAGTTACTTAAATGTTCAATCGTATAGTAAAAATATAAGAGACTCGTGAATTTATTTTAAAATAAATAATTATTAAATAATAGACGATTAAAGCAAAGTCAATTATGAAGGTCCAATCAGTTATAACGGTATATAATTCGTTTATTTATTAATGAACCAGCAATCGGCCATTGTTCCGCTCGAATTGACCGGCTAATAGAAATTATAGGAACGCGATACGTCCGTACCAGTCTATGTCGGGCCATTCATATTTCTGGATTTTCACAATAACTGACGTGAAAACATTGAACAGAACTATTTGTGT